>VBRH01000466.1:2500-51843 GCA_014578085.1 Cardamine resedifolia | reverse complement strand
TTTCTCAAGAACAATAGCTAAGGGACCTGATACTACCACTTGGATCTGGAACCTACATGCTGATGCTCACGATTTTGATAGTCATACCAGTGATTTGGAGGAAATTTCTCGAAAAGTATTTAGTGCCCATTTCGGCCAACTCTCTATCATCTTTCTTTGGCTGAGTGGCATGTATTTCCACGGTGCTCGTTTTTCCAATTATGAAGCATGGCTGAGCGATCCTACTCACATTGGACCTAGTGCTCAGGTGGTTTGGCCAATAGTGGGCCAAGAAATCCTGAATGGAGATGTGGGCGGAGGCTTCCAAGGAATACAAATAACCTCGGGCTTTTTTCAGATTTGGCGAGCATCTGGAATAACTAGTGAATTACAACTTTATTGTACCGCAATTGGCGCCTTAGTCTTCGCAGCCTTAATGCTTTTTGCTGGTTGGTTCCATTATCACAAAGCAGCTCCAAAATTGGCTTGGTTCCAAGATGTAGAATCTATGTTGAATCACCATTTAGCAGGGCTACTAGTAGGACTTGGGTCCCTTTCTTGGGCAGGACATCCAGTACATGTATCTTTACCGATTAACCAATTTCTAAATGCTGGAGTAGATCCTAAAGAAATACCACTTCCTCATGAATTTCTCTTGAATCGGGATCTTTTGGCTCAACTTTATCCAAGTTTTGCTGAAGGAGCAACCCCTTTTTTTACCTTTAATTGGTCAAAATACTCGGAATTTCTTACTTTTCGTGGCGGATTAGATCCAGTGACCGGGGGTCTATGGCTAACCGATATAGCACATCATCATTTAGCTATCGCAATTCTTTTCCTAATAGCGGGTCATATGTATAGGACCAACTGGGGTATTGGTCATGCATGGTCTAAAAGAGATTTTAGAGGCTCATAAAGGTCCATTTACAGGCCAAGGCCATAAAGGCCTATATGAAATTCTAACAACATCATGGCATGCTCAATTATCTCTTAACCTAGCTATGTTANTTCTATTTCATCTGGTAGTCTCTAGAGGTAAGTAGTCCATGAATATAAGAATATCTATATATCTAGTTTTTTCTATTTTTTCTTTTCGACTATTTAAATAAAATAAATAAAAGAGATTTTTAAATGACTAACTATGAATACTAGAATGTTTCTTAGTAATGACTAATAAGCGTTTATTGAAATAGGATAATATCCTCTATAAAAAAAAATAGGCTACATTTCGGAACTTAATAATTGAAATATGAATACACTAGATTAGGTTATAAAAAAAAAAAGCTCTTTGTGTACCAATGTAAAGGCGCGAAAACTTTTTTTTAATTCTAAAAAAGGTCCGTTGAGCACCCTATGGATATGTCATAATAGATCCGAACACTTGCCCCAGATCGACTTCCAGATCATAATTGCTCTAGTGAATAACTAAAGAAAATAGATGAATAGATGGGAGATAGAAGAGAAACAAAAAAATTCTAAGCATCTACCATCGGTTCACTAATTACTTGAGTGACTGTTGGCGGGTTTCTTTGTATGTGTTGTCCGGAAGTAATTAGTGAACCGATGGTAGATGCTTAGAATTTTTTTGTTTCTCTTCTATCTCCCATCTATTCATCTATTTTCTTTAGTTATTCACTAGAGCAATTATGATCTGGAAGTCGATCTGGGGCAAGTGTTCGGATCTATTATGACATATCCATAGGGTGCTCAACGGACCTTTTTTAGAATTAAAAAAAAGTTTTCGCGCCTTNCGAGAGGGCCAAGAAACTAAAAAACGATTAATTGTAAAAACAAATAAAGATATATAGAATAATCGAATAAGAACTTTCCCTTTGTTTCTTTTTTTTTTTTTTATTCTATATATCTTTATTTGTTTTTACAATTAATCGTTTTTTAGTTTCTTGGCCCTCTCGGTCAAATAAAAAAGATTCTTTTTTTAGAAGAACCAATCAAAGAAAAAAAATTCCATCATATCCTTTTCTCAAATCGTTCTATTTCATCTGGTAGTCTCTAGAGGTAAGTAGTCCATGAATATAAGAATATCTATATATCTAGTTTTTTCTATTTTTTCTTTTCGACTATTTAAATAAAATAAATAAAAGAGATTTTTAAATGACTAACTATGAATACTAGAATGTTTCTTAGTAATGACTAATAAGCGTTTATTGAAATAGGATAATATCCTCTATAAAAAAAAATAGGCTACATTTCGGAACTTAATAATTGAAATATGAATACACTAGATTAGGTTATAAAAAAAAAAAGCTCTTTGTGTACCAATGTAAAGGCGCGAAAACTTTTTTTTAATTCTAAAAAAGGTCCGTTGAGCACCCTATGGATATGTCATAATAGATCCGAACACTTGCCCCAGATCGACTTCCAGATCATAATTGCTCTAGTGAATAACTAAAGAAAATAGATGAATAGATGGGAGATAGAAGAGAAACAAAAAAATTCTAAGCATCGACCATCGGTTCACTAATTACTTGAGTGACTGTTGGCGGGTTTCTTTGTATGTGTTGTCCGGAAAGAGGAGGACTCAATGATTATTCGTTCGCCGGAACCAGAAGTCAAAATTTTGGTAGANGGAGGCTTGGTTCGCTCAAGCCGCTGAGTATTGGAAACAGGCTATAACGCTTACTCCTGGTAATTATATTGAAGCACAGAATTGGTTGACGAAAAGAAACAAAGGGAAAGTTCTTATTCGAACCGCCTCGTGATCGTCAACCAATTCTGTGCTTCAATATAATTACCAGGAGTAAGCGTTATAGCCTGTTTCCAATACTCAGCGGCTTGAGCGAACCAAGCCTCCGCCATTTCAGAATCTCCTTGTTGAATGGCCTGTTCTCCACGGTCGGAATAGGCGGGTCAATTCCCTCCCTGAGAACCGTACTTGAGAGTTTCCTACCTCATACGGCTCGACAACCAACTCTTTTGTTTTGGTGTACCAGTTTTTTTACTTTAACCCACTTTAACTTTCTATCTAATGGAATGTCGAATTGAATGAGATTTCTTATAGATATTTGGTTTTTCTTGGATTAAACAAAAGAGAGTAATTACATGAGTTTCAAACTTTCATTTTGATTTAATTAATATATTAATTAATATAAAAAGTTTTATCTTTTCTCCTACCTTCAGAAAAAAAGTCATGTCCACAGGTATTAGATATTAGAATTTTCTGAAAGGTAACTATCCCGCTTTCAGATAAAAATTTATATAGAATCTTTGAAAAAGACTTTTTTTCATACTTCATAAAAAAGAAAAAGACTTACTGTCTTTAGGATCTGATGCTACACCGCTGCTCAATACCTTAGGGGATCCACTCTATTACATAAGTAGATTCCTAAGATTTATCTAATAATATGAGATAAATAAACAGCTTTTGTTGTATCGGTCCAAAACCTTTCCAATTGATCTTTACGGTGCTTCCTCTATCAATTTAATCTTTTTTTTATCCATAGAAAAGAAAGTATTTAGGCATATCTAGTCTTCACTTCATATTTCGACCTATGAAGTTTATTTATTTGCTACAGCTGATAAAAAATCGTTTTGGACGATGCTTATGTAGAAAGCCTTTTTTTTTTTTCTAGTATTTCATTGACTAGCTGTTCGTTCTTTTATTTCTATAGTGGAGATAGTCGCACGTAATGACAGATCACAGCCATATTATTAAAAGCTTGTGGTAAAAAGGGGTTTCGTTCTAATGCCCGAAAATAATATTCTAAAGCTTTGGTATGTTCCCCATTACTTGTGTGGATAAGGCCTATATTATAGAGTATATAACTTCGATCATAGGGGTCAATTTCTAGTCGCATAGCTTCATAATAATTCTGTAATGCTTCCGCATAATTTCCTTCAGATTGAGCCGACATCCGTTACGGTCGTCATTCGCTTTAACGAATTCTCCGTTTCAGAACCGTATGTGAGATTTTCATCTCATACGGCTCCTCCTTTTAAGTGCATAATGAAAATAATATATGAAAAAAGTGATGTCATTATGAACTAAGCGGGGCTAATGTTTTTACAAGAAATCCCTAGCCAACCTTCTTGCAAAAGATCTTTTCTTACTACCAAGTGGGTTCATGCTAGATAAAAATAAAAAGTAACCTCTAAAAATTTCTTTGTTCTCAACGCCCCTAAATTTCCAGGAATTAGTCACTTCAACAGTCTTCAATGGTTATACGGGTATCCAAAGTACGAACGAGATGGATGTTTATTGTTCCAACCATTTTAATTAGTCCCAATCCGAAGAAAGGGAATCGTTTTGAAGAAAGTTTTTGTGTTGTTGATTTCTCGGCGTAGTGCTTTGTCCCCTATGCCTCCTATTAGTATATTGTATTAGTGTAGTAGGATTGATCTCTAATACGGGGAACCATAGGTAAAAACCTTTTGCTCAATACTAGAATTCACAATTGAAGCATCTAAGGCTGCATTAATCGTGGATACATGACAGAAGGGATTGCTTTTTTTATATTCTAAACTTCACCTTCAAAAGCGTAGATTTTTTTTTCAATACTTTTTTTCTTTCTATTCCAAATCGGCGAGAAAAAAAAATAATAATGATAATCAAATCGCACCATCTCTGTAATAAGTAAATGCCTCTTTTTCTCCGGAAGTTGTCGGAATGACTCGTAATAAGATATCGGCTACAATTGTAAAGGTTTTATCAATAAAATTTCCATTTATACGCGATCTTGGCATAGGTAGTAATCCATTATATAACTCTTTTTATTTCGTTTACCTTTTCGTTTGTAAGAAAATTTTCTCACAAACAAAGGAATTGTATAGTACGAACTAACATAAAAGCGGACTCATAAAAAAAAAACCTTCTATCTACTTCCAATTCCAATTTTTCCGGCAAAAAAAAAGTATCTATTAACCATAATCTAAAAAACGATGAATAACTCGCTATTCACCCAGGTACTCAGTCATAATCCTGATGTCGGAGAGATGGCCGAGTGGTTGAAGGCGTAACATTGGAACTGTTATGTAGACTTTTGTTTACCGAGGGTTCGAATCCCTCTCTTTCCGTACTTTCAACTAATTCACCAATCGTACGTGATTGACCACAATGTATAAAATAAAAAAGAATAGAGATAAAATCTACCTTGTTTTAATTTTGAAATAGATTCTCTATTCCTAATTTTTTTGATATGGAAAATGCTGGGAAGAGCAAACAAGGGACCCAAATCTCCCTACCAATCTATGATACGTGAATAGGAAAAAGATTCCCCGACAAAATCCCTTACCTTGTACCTTTTTATTTTTAATAAAAAACGAGGGCAAAGGGTAGTTGTCCGAACTCTTGTTTTGAGTTATTTTTTTTACTTAAGTTAGGTTTATTAAGTCTGTCGAGAGTAATATTCTACGACAAGCAATTCATTTATTTTCAAACCGACGCATTTCCTATCTATTATTTGATTGACTAACCCTTCATATTGGAATGTGTGAAGAGTCAGATGGTTTGGCAATTCCTCAGGGGCAGATGAATCAAGA
The DNA here is from genome assembly GCA_014578085.1 of Cardamine resedifolia. Lineage (NCBI taxonomy): Eukaryota > Viridiplantae > Streptophyta > Magnoliopsida > Brassicales > Brassicaceae > Cardamine > Cardamine resedifolia. The sequence goes on along the minus strand of VBRH01000466.1, from coordinate 46,368 downwards.
AGATTTTGAACCAAAGTTCTAGAGTTTTGTTCATCCTTCACTGTAATAATATCTCGGGGTTTGCAGCGATAACTTGGTATATCAACTATACGACCATTAACTAAAATATGTCCATGGTTAACTAATTGGCGTGCTTGAGGAATAGTCAAAGCCATACCCAATCGAAAAAGGATGTTATCCAAACGCATTTCAAGTAATTGTAGTAAAACTTGACCTGTTGACCCCTTGGCTTTTCCGGCGATACGAACATATTTAAGTAATTGGCGTTCTGTAAGACCATAATGAAAACGCAATTTTTGTTTTTCTTCTAAACGAATACGATATTGAGATTTTTTTCCAGAGCGTGATTGGTTTCTAAGATCGTTTCCTGCCTTAGGCCTTTTACTAGTTAGTCCCGGTAAAGCCCCCAGACGGCGTATTTTTTTAAAACGAGGCCCTCGGTAACGTGACATAAAGACTCCTTTTGTTATTGAAATTGTACAAAACTAAACAAAATTAAAACTGAACTAAATGATAATGATAAATAACGTGAAATCCACTCCAATAAACAATTGGAATACAAAGAGTAATAAGATATATTCTCTCAATATACAGATTTTTTTGTATTGTATATACAATATATATAAATCAAATAAATTACAAAAATTTTTCTTTATTTTCTTTATTTATTTTGCAAAGATCTAACTCTTTTACCCAATAGATCTTCCTATATGGAAGTTTATATGACATAATATAAATGGAGTGGTAACTCTTAGAAAAAGGTGAAAGAAGTCTTTTCAATCTTCTTTGATTTTGAAAGTACATTAAAAATCATGTAAAAAAACGAAAAAAATATGGAAAAGCCGGCTATCGGAATCGAACCGATGACCATCGCATTACAAATGCGATGCTCTAACCTCTGAGCTAAGCGGGCTCAAATAAATAGTGACTATCATTAAATAAATAAAACATAACCTTAATTAATAGAATATAAATATAGCAGTATATCGACTTTCTAATTTTAATTTTCTTAGTTTCTAAATAAGAAAATTAAAATTAGATCAGAAATCTTTTTTTTTTTTTAAGTTAAATGATATCTGATTTGAAATTCTTGTTTTTTTTGTTCTAACCTCATGCTATTATTATTATTTTATACTTTTTTTCTTTTTATTTCTAATACTATAGAATTATTAGAATTAATATTCGAATATAATTTTTTATAATTATTCGAATTTCAAATCTACAAAGTAGACTTAAAATCTTTTTCCATTGCACATTGTAGAATTCTAAGTTTTAATAATAATTAAAAATTTCTTTTCATGAAAGTAAAAAAAAAAAGAATCGACCGTTCGACTATTTCTTAAAATTTAAGACAAATATGAGAAAAAGAAGAACATATATATGTTATGTAATATATAACCATATTGAATTGCAAATAAAAAAATGATATAATCTTTGTTGATTAGACTAAATCAACATGGATGGGGCTCACAAAACTGAAAGAAGATACCAAAGAACTAAGTATCTATATATAATGAATTCCAAGGTTTCGGCATAAGAAAAAGTGGAAAGACATCATAATGAGATCCTAATAAAAAAGGGGATATGGCGGAANTCTAGTTATGAATCAGGTATAGAACCGATCGGGGATGCTTGGTTACAATTTAGAATCCGTTATTATATGTTTGCTCTAGTTTTTGTTGTTTTTGATGTTGAAACGGTTTTTCTTTATCCGTGGGCAATGAGTTTCGATGTACTGGGGGTATCCGCTTTTATAGAAGCTTTTATTTTCGTGCTTATCCTAATTCTTGGTTTAGTTTATGCATGGCGAAAAGGAGCATTGGAATGGTCTTAGTTCGTTTCCCGAATACTTGTACAAAAATAATAAAAAAAAGTAAAAAAAAACCATTGAAACAATTATGAATTCCATTAAGTTTCCCGTACTTGATCGAACAACAAAAAATTCAGTTATTTCAACTACGTTAAATGATCTTTCAAATTGGTCAAGACTTTCCAGCCTATGGCCGCTTCTTTATGGTACCAGTTGTTGTTTCATTGAATTTGCCTCATTAATAGGCTCCCGATTTGACTTTGATCGTTATGGGCTAGTACCAAGATCGAGTCCTAGACAGGCGGACCTTATTTTAACAGCAGGTACAGTAACAATGAAAATGGCTCCTTCTTTAGTGAGATTATATGAACAAATGCCTGAACCAAAGTATGTTATTGCTATGGGAGCGTGTACAATTACAGGGGGGATGTTCAGTACCGATTCTTATAGTACGGTTCGAGGAGTTGATAAGCTAATTCCTGTAGATGTCTATTTGCCGGGTTGTCCACCTAAACCAGAGGCTGTTATAGACGCTATAACAAAGCTTCGTAAGAAAATAGCTAGAGAAATCTATAAGGATCGAATTAGACCTCAACAGGGTAATCGGTGTTTTACTACCAATCACAAGTTTTTTGTTGTACGCAGTCCGCATACTGGAAATTATGATCAAGAATTACTCTATGCACCATCATCTACTTCAGAGATCTCTACTGAAACATTTTTTAAATACAAAAGTCCAGTATCTTCCAACGAATTAGTGAATTAGGGAGGATTTTAGAGAATAAGAAAAAAATCTTCATAAATTAGAACTCATGGTAAATGTGAAATACTTATTTTCTATAAAAAAAGTGTGGGGGAAATAAAAAAGATGCAGGGCACTTTGTCCGTTTGGCTAGCCAAACGGGGGCTGGTTCATAGATCGTTGGGCTTCGATTACCAAGGAATAGAGACTTTACAAATAAAGTCCGAAGATTGGGATTCTATTGCTGTAATTTTATATGTATATGGTTACAATTATTTACGTTCGCAATGTGCCTATGATGTGGCACCTGGTGGCCTCTTAGCCAGTGTGTATCATCTTACGAGAATAGAATATGGTGTCAATCAAGCGGAAGAAGTATGCATAAAAGTATTTACTCACAGGAGTAATCCTAGAATTCCATCTGTTTTCTGGGTTTGGAAAAGTACGGATTTTCAAGAACGGGAATCTTATGATATGTTAGGAATCACTTATGATAGTCATCCACGACTGAAACAGATCCTAATGCCCGAAAGTTGGATAGGGTGGCCTTTACGTAAGGATTATATTGCCCCAAATTTTTATGAAATCCAAGATGCTTATTGAATGATAAAAAATGAGCCTTAGCTTCTACAACTACAGACCTTCACGGAATATTTTTAATTCTATTCTTTTTTAGATCAAACAAACAGAAGAATTGAGGTCTCATTCATATTATTATGGATAGCTTGATCTCCAATTTGAAAGAGACTTTTTTTTATTTCGTAAAAGCCGAGCCAATAGGATGAACTAAAAAAATGAGTTCTGCATTATGAACTTTGTATCGCGCACATAACTTAGTCAATTTTAGTCACATAACTGGGAATTAATAAATAAGATCGGAAAGCAATAAATGAGGGGGTTACAATTCTATTTCTATTGTATCTAATGAATCTTGGGGTAGTTCTGCCCTTCAACTATAGATATAAAAGATCTAGACCTTTTTTTTACTTGTTTTGTTTGATTCTTTCAAACCGAACTCATTTAACCTTTCCTTTCGAATATGTATTATGTATAAAGTAATATACATTTTTTTTGGAACGGATGGATCCACAACATGAACAAAAAAAGATAGGGGGAGAAAGGATGGTTGCACTTTTTTTACTAAAGATACGTTTAATTTTAAGAATCGAAATTTATAAAAATTAATAAATCCTATGCCAGAAACCAGATTTGAACTGGTGACACGAGGATTTTCAGTCCTCTGCTCTACCAACTGAGCTATCCCGGCCCGAGGATTTTCAGTCCTCTGCTCTACCAAGTGAGCTATGCCGACCATTACTGAAGTATCATCCCCATTTTAATAGATAACTTAGGTCTATGTCAATAAAAAGAAACTCAAAAGTAATAAATTCAAAAAGTTTTGGACCGGGAATTTCTTGGATCTTCTAAATAAAAGAAGACCTTCTAAGTTTGAAAATTAAAAATGATATAGATTCTAAATCATTCAAATCAATATTTCTTTCTCATTTGTACGTGTATGATATATCCCACAAGATTTGTATATAATACGAAAATAAATTTGTTTTTAAAAGCGTAGGATGAATGAAAAAAGATAATGAATTCTTGAATAACTAAAAAAAGGTAAGGTGTCAAACAGACTTTTTGGGGAGTAGAGTTGGGGATAGAGGGACTTGAACCCTCACGATTTAAAAAGTCAACGGATTTTCATCTTACTATAAATTTCATTGTTGTCAGTATTGACATGTAGAATGGGACTCTATCTTTATTCTCGTCTGATTAATAAGTTCCACCAAGGATCTATCAGACTATGAAGTGAATCATTTGATCAATGAATATTTTATTTTTTCTTAAACTTCGAATTGATTCACAACATTTCTATTTTGTTTATAAAAAAATAAAAATAGAAATCGAGATTCAGGTCGTCATTTTTGAGATCGTTTTGTGTTACCTATATTTAGACAATATAGGCTTTTCTCCTTCATCCTTTTTGATTTGAAGTTTCGATCGAAGGATTCCTTTATCAACACAAGGTAGTGAACTTCATTTGTTAGAACAGCTTCCATTGAGTCTCTGCACCTATCCCTTTTTTCTCGCTTTCTAAACTCCGGTTTGTTCGCGTAAACAAGGATTTGGCTCAGGATTGCCCATTGTTAATTCCAGGGTTTCTCTGAATTTGAAAGTTATCACTTAGTAGGTTTCCATACCAAGGCTCAATCCAATTAAGTCCGTAGCGTCTACCAATTCCGCCATATCCCCTTTTTTATTAGGATCTCATTATGATGTCTTTCCACTTTTTCTTATGCCGAAACCTTGGAATTCATTATATATAGATACTTAGTTCTTTGGTATCTTCTTTCAGTTTTGTGAGCCCCATCCATGTTGATTTAGTCTAATCAACAAAGATTATATCATTTTTTTATTTGCAATTCAATATGGTTATATATTACATAACATATATATGTTCTTCTTTTTCTCATATTTGTCTTAAATTTTAAGAAATAGTCGAACGGTCGATTCTTTTTTTTTTTACTTTCATGAAAAGAAATTTTTAATTATTATTAAAACTTAGAATTCTACAATGTGCAATGGAAAAAGATTTTAAGTCTACTTTGTAGATTTGAAATTCGAATAATTATAAAAAATTATATTCGAATATTAATTCTAATAATTCTATAGTATTAGAAATAAAAAGAAAAAAAGTATAAAATAATAATAATAGCATGAGGTTAGAACAAAAAAAACAAGAATTTCAAATCAGATATCATTTAACTTAAAAAAAAAAAAAGATTTCTGATCTAATTTTAATTTTCTTATTTAGAAACTAAGAAAATTAAAATTAGAAAGTCGATATACTGCTATATTTATATTCTATTAATTAAGGTTATGTTTTATTTATTTAATGATAGTCACTATTTATTTGAGCCCGCTTNGGGGATGCTTGGTTACAATTTAGAATCCGTTATTATATGTTTGCTCTAGTTTTTGTTGTTTTTGATCGAAACTCATTGCCCACGGATAAAGAAAAACCGTTTCAACATCAAAAACAACAAAAACTAGAGCAAACATATAATAACGGATTCTAAATTGTAACCAAGCATCCCCGATCGGTTCTATACCTGATTCATAACTAGAAAGTTTCTCTGGCCCCTTCCTAATTGGAGATAAAACTCCGGAAATAAAAAATGCCAAAACAGGAATAGCACTTGATATTATTAAAAATGCCCAGAAAATATCATATTCATAAAGCAGAAACATAGACGAACTCCTATGAATGTGGAAAAAATACCCGCTTAGTCAATTCCAATCGGAGTGGATTGGGCAAGGGATATAGAACTCTTGAGTCAAAATAAAAATTCAGGTTAATCGAATCATTTATTTTCGTTTGGTTGCTGTGGTAGACGTCTCATTTTAAGATTTATTGATTGTAATCTTATTTTCAGTACACTTAATTACTTAATATTTCCATGTTTCTATTACTAAATATGGATAGTTTCTATTATTATATTAATCATATTAATATTATATTATTAATATGATTAATAACTAATAATTGTTTTTATTTCTGTTTATGAAATTTTGTTTATGTTTTATTAAACAATTTTTTTTAGAAAAAATATCTTCATTTTTTTAATTATGACGTATCAAAAAATCCAGGAAGACTTTACCATACCCATCTTACTTAGTATTAGATAGATTTAATTTGGGTTGAATTTAATTAGATTTCTTTTTTTTTTTTTAAACAAGGCCGTGTCAGAAAAAAAGTAACCAAGATTGAGTGGGACTATGAACTTTTTGATTGTAGCCAGTGAACGAGAAAAATTCATATAAAAAAATCCACTTACAACTATCAAAATTAATGAAGAAAAAAAGTTTATTCTAAATTATAAATTAAGAATCTATCTAGATATATCAATAGATAGATAGTGATTGGCTCCATTGAAATAAAATTTGGTTTTAAGTTTTATTCGGAATAATCCCCAGGACTTATGGTTTATGGTATGGGAATTTTTTTTATGAACCAAGCAATTGAAAGTNCCCTTCTTTGAAACACTTTGGTAGTTCTTCTGTATTGTATTAGAATTCAAAAATAATAAATCAGAGTACTTGGAACCATTTCTTATCTTTTTTTTTTAAGAAAAAATATGGTAGACTAACTGATCTTTCTATCAGTTAATGAAAGAGCCCAATGCAAAAAAAAATGCATGTTGGGTCTTTGAAAGAGTTCGAATCATTTTGATAATAATAAGTTCGAACTCTTTTACCGAGCAGGTCTACGGTTCGAGTCCGTATAGCCCTAACTAAGAAGTTGATTCTAATAAATCCCATTAAAATCAAAATAATTGGATAATTTTTTTACTTTTTATTGTATTCCTTATTTCTAACTAGTTACTTTCAATTGCTTGGTTCATAAAAAAAATTCCCATACCATAAACCATAAGTCCTGGGGATTATTCCGAATAAAACTTAAAACCAAATTTTATTTCAATGGAGCCAATCACTATCTATCTATTGATATATCTAGATAGATTCTTAATTTATAATTTAGAATAAACTTTTTTTCTTCATTAATTTTGATAGTTGTAAGTGGATTTTTTTATATGAATTTTTCTCGTTCACTGGCTACAATCAAAAAGTTCATAGTCCCACTCAATCTTGGTTACTTTTTTTCTGACACGGCCTTGTTTAAAAAAAAAAAAAGAAATCTAATTAAATTCAACCCAAATTAAATCTATCTAATACTAAGTAAGATGGGTATGGTAAAGTCTTCCTGGATTTTTTGATACGTCATAATTAAAAAAATGAAGATATTTTTTCTAAAAAAAATTGTTTAATAAAACATAAACAAAATTTCATAAACAGAAATAAAAACAATTATTAGTTATTAATCATATTAATAATATAATATTAATATGATTAATATAATAATAGAAACTATCCATATTTAGTAATAGAAACATGGAAATATTAAGTAATTAAGTGTACTGAAAATAAGATTACAATCAATAAATCTTAAAATGAGACGTCTACCACAGCAACCAAACGAAAATAAATGATTCGATTAACCTGAATTTTTATTTTGACTCAAGAGTTCTATATCCCTTGCCCAATCCACTCCGNCGTCAAGAGAACCCAACCCTTCTTTGAAACACTTTGGTAGTTCTTCTGTATTGTATTAGAATTCAAAAATAAGAAATGGTTCCAAGTACTCTGATTTATTATTTTTGAATTCTAATACAATACAGAAGAACTACCAAAGTGTTTCAAAGAAGGGTTGGGTTCTCTTGACGTAGGTTTGCTTTTGGTCTAGATCAACTTAAGTTAAATATAGTCTCTAACATCCTGATTAAAAAATCAAACATGAAACTTGATACACCTTAAGGTTCATAGGACGAAAAGATCATTTTTGAGTTCCTTATACTCATTCTGCCTAGCATTGAGTAGACTGGGTATTGACCCTATCAATATCTCAAATCAATGATGGGTTCTATTCATTCCCTACTTATACGGGGTACTTTAATAGTACCTAATGTCAGGCTATTGTTCCCCTCTTTTTTCCTAAAAAAAAAGTCATGGAGTAAGACATCGATTTATTAATAAGATCAATCAATTAGTTTGATTGTGTGATGGACTCCCCTGAAAAACTTTGGCGCACGTGTAAACGAGGTGCTCTACCTAACTGAGCTATAGCCCTTGTGTTTGTGATACACATTTTATCTTATCATATAGATAATTTCTTGTCAAGATTAATATTATATGATCGAACATTATATCTCTTTGATTTCGTTGTTTATTGGTATTGCTTAGAAATAATATTGGATTTATAATCCTATCGATGTGATGTGATAGGTATCCCTTTTCCTTCTCTTTACGATGATAAATAACCTACTTAACTCAGTGGTTAGAGTATTGCTTTCATACGGCAGGAGTCATTGGTTCAAATCCAATAGTAGGTATAACTTATTAGACACCATCGATCATGGTGTCTAATAAGTTTTTGTAACCAGCTTTTTTTTTACACGTCAGCTAGTTACAAAATCAAATCGTATTGAGAGCCTCGACTCGTGTCCGAGCTCGTCTGAGAGCTAGATTTGCCTCAATTGTTTGTCTCTTGCCTTCAGCTTTTCTCAAATTAGCTTCTGCTATTTCAAGAGTTTGCTGAGCTTCTTGTGGATCAATGTCACTATTCTTCTCTGCATCATTTACTAAAATAGTGATTTCATTATTGCCGATTCTAGCAAAACCGCCCATCANAAAATCAAAGACTTTCCGCAAAAATTTTTTTTTATTCATATATTTTTTATTTTAAAACTAGGTTTCGGTTAGTTGAGCTTGAACATTACTATCATTGAAATTGAATAAGTAAAAAATTGAATTGCACATTCGCTTGGGTGGTACCAACGAAATCGAGTGCTTACTCCCATTTTTTTTTGAATTAACCGATTAATTTGCTATCGAAGGTTTTTTCTGTATTCGAAAAATTTCGCAACAAAATTTAACATATTTTTTTATTATGAGAATAAATCTTACTACTTCGGATCCAGAGGTTTCGATACGTGAAAAAAAAAATCTGGGACGTATCGCCCAAATCATTGGTCCGGTACTGGATGTAGCCTTTCCCCCGGGTAAGATGCCTAATATTTACAATGCTCTGGTGGTTAAGGGTCGAGATACTCTTGGTCAAGAAATTAATGTGACTTGTGAAGTACAGCAATTATTAGGAAATAATCGAGTTAGAGCTGTAGCTATGAGTGCGACAGAGGGTTTAAAAAGAGGCATGGACGTGGTTGATATGGGAAATCCTCTAAGTGTTCCAGTCGGCGGAGCGACTCTAGGACGAATTTTCAACGTGCTTGGGGAACCTGTTGATAATTTAGGTCCTGTCGATACTCGCACAACATCTCCTATCCATAAATCCGCGCCTGCTTTTATACAATTAGATACAAAATTATCTATTTTTGAAACAGGAATTAAAGTAGTAGATCTTTTGGCCCCTTATCGTCGTGGGGGAAAAATCGGACTATTCGGTGGGGCTGGCGTGGGTAAAACAGTACTAATTATGGAATTGATCAACAACATTGCCAAAGCTCATGGTGGTGTATCCGTATTTGGTGGAGTAGGCGAACGGACTCGTGAAGGAAATGATCTTTACATGGAAATGAAAGAATCTGGAGTCATTAATGAACAAAATCTTGCGGAATCAAAAGTGGCCCTAGTCTACGGTCAGATGAATGAACCGCCGGGAGCTCGTATGAGAGTTGGTCTGACTGCCTTAACTATGGCAGAATATTTCCGAGATGTTAATGAGCAAGACGTACTTCTATTTATCGACAATATCTTCCGTTTCGTACAAGCAGGATCCGAGGTATCCGCTTTATTGGGTAGAATGCCTTCTGCTGTGGGTTATCAACCCACCCTTAGTACCGAAATGGGTACTTTACAAGAAAGAATTACTTCTACGAAAAAAGGGTCCATAACCTCTATTCAAGCAGTTTATGTACCTGCAGACGATTTGACTGACCCCGCTCCTGCCACCACATTTGCACATTTAGATGCGACTACGGTACTATCAAGAGGATTAGCTGCCAAAGGTATCTATCCAGCGGTAGATCCTTTAGATTCAACGTCAACTATGCTACAACCTCGAATCGTTGGCGAGGAACATTATGAAACGGCGCAACAAGTCAAGCAAACTTTACAACGTTACAAGGAGCTTCAGGACATTATAGCTATCCTGGGGTTGGACGAATTATCCGAAGAGGATCGCTTAACCGTAGCAAGAGCACGAAAAATTGAGCGTTTCTTATCACAACCCTTTTTCGTAGCCGAAGTATTTACAGGTTCTCCGGGAAAATATGTTGGTCTAGCGGAAACAATTAGAGGGTTTAAATTGATCCTTTCCGGAGAATTTGATTCTCTTCCTGAACAGGCCTTTTACTTAGTGGGTAACATCGATGAAGCTACTGCGAAGGCTACAAACTTAGAAATGGAGAGTAAATTGAAGAAATGACCTTAAATCTTTGTGTACTGACTCCGAATCGAATTGTTTGGGATTCAGAAGTAAAAGAAATCATTTTATCGACTAATAGTGGACAAATTGGCGTATTACCAAATCACGCGCCAATTGCTACAGCTGTTGATATAGGTATTTTGAAAATACGCCTTAATAACCAATGGTTAACGATGGCTCTGATGGGCGGTTTTGCTAGAATCGGCAATAATGAAATCACTATTTTAGTAAATGATGCAGAGAAGAATAGTGACATTGATCCACAAGAAGCTCAGCAAACTCTTGAAATAGCAGAAGCTAATTTGAGAAAAGCTGAAGGCAAGAGACAAACAATTGAGGCAAATCTAGCTCTCAGACGAGCTCGGACACGAGTCGAGGCTCTCAATACGATTTGATTTTGTAACTAGCTGACGTGTAAAAAAAAAGCTGGTTACAAAAACTTATTAGACACCATGATCGATGGTGTCTAATAAGTTATACCTACTATTGGATTTGAACCAATGACTCCTGCCGTATGAAAGCAATACTCTAACCACTGAGTTAAGTAGGTTATTTATCATCGTAAAGAGAAGGAAAAGGGATACCTATCACATCACATCGATAGGATTATAAATCCAATATTATTTCTAAGCAATACCAATAAACAACGAAATCAAAGAGATATAATGTTCGATCATATAATATTAATCTTGACAAGAAATTATCTATATGATAAGATAAAATGTGTATCACAAACACAAGGGCTATAGCTCAGTTAGGTAGAGCACCTCGTTTACACGTGCGCCNTTCATATATTTTTTATTTTAAAACTAGGTTTCGGTTAGTTGAGCTTGAACATTACTATCATTGAAATTGAATAAGTAAAAAATTGAATTGGGAGTAAGCACTCGATTTCGTTGGTACCACCCAAGCGAATGTGCAATTCAATTTTTTACTTATTCAATTTCAATGATAGTAATGTTCAAGCTCAACTAACCGAAACCTAGTTTTAAAATAAAAAATATATGAATAAAAAAAAATTTTTGCGGAAAGTCTTTGATTTTTTTATCCTAATAGAATAGGCAAGACTTTTTTTATCTAGCGAATTCGAAACAGAACTCTATTTATGATTCATTATTTGATCTCATTAGCCTTTTTTTTTTATTTTCATTTTAGCATATCCGGTTATGCGTCCCATCTATTCATCCCAACCCCCCCTTGTTTTTCATTTTCATGGATGAATTCCGCATATTGTCATATCTAGGATTTACATATATAACATATATTACTGTCAAGAGTGATTTTATTATTATTTTAATATTAACTATTTCAATTTTAAAAAGTTAAAGATTGAAAACTTGAAAAACAAGTATTAGGTTGCGCTATACATATGAAAGAATATACAATAATGATGTATTTGGCGAATCAAATATCATGGTCTAATAAAGAATCATTCTGATTAGTTGATAATTTTTTGAAAGATTCCTGTGAAAAAGGTTAATTAAATCTATTCCTAATTTATGTCGAGTAGACCTTGTTGTTTTGTTTTATTGCAAGAATTCTAAATTCATGACTTGTAGGGAGGGACTTATGTCACCACAAACAGAGACTAAAGCAAGTGTTGGATTCAAAGCTGGCGTTAAAGAGTATAAATTGACTTATTATACTCCTGAATATGAAACCAAGGATACTGATATCTTGGCAGCATTCCGAGTAACTCCTCAACCCGGAGTTCCACCTGAAGAAGCAGGGGCCGCGGTAGCTGCTGAATCTTCTACTGGTACATGGACAACTGTGTGGACCGACGGGCTTACCAGCCTGGATCGTTACAAAGGACGATGCTACCACATCGAGCCCGTTCCAGGAGAAGAAACTCAATTTATTGCGTATGTAGCTTACCCCTTAGACCTTTTTGAAGAAGGTTCGGTTACTAACATGTTTACCTCGATTGTGGGTAATGTATTTGGGTTCAAAGCCCTGGCTGCTCTACGTCTAGAGGATCTGCGAATCCCTCCTGCTTATACTAAAACTTTCCAGGGACCACCTCATGGTATCCAAGTTGAAAGAGATAAATTGAACAAGTATGGACGTCCCCTATTAGGATGTACTATTAAACCAAAATTGGGGTTATCCGCGAAGAACTATGGTAGAGCAGTTTATGAATGTCTACGTGGTGGACTTGATTTTACCAAAGATGATGAGAATGTGAACTCCCAACCATTTATGCGTTGGAGAGACCGTTTCTTATTTTGTGCCGAAGCTATTTATAAATCACAGGCTGAAACAGGTGAAATCAAAGGGCATTATTTAAATGCTACTGCGGGTACATGCGAAGAAATGATCAAAAGAGCTGTATTTGCCAGAGAATTGGGAGTTCCTATCGTAATGCATGACTACTTAACAGGGGGATTCACCGCAAATACTAGTTTGGCTCATTATTGCCGAGATAATGGCCTACTTCTTCACATCCACCGTGCAATGCACGCTGTTATTGATAGACAGAAGAATCATGGTATGCACTTCCGTGTACTAGCTAAAGCTTTACGTCTATCTGGTGGAGATCATGTTCACGCGGGTACAGTAGTAGGTAAACTTGAAGGAGACAGGGAGTCAACTTTGGGCTTTGTTGATTTACTGCGCGATGATTATGTTGAAAAAGATCGAAGCCGCGGTATCTTTTTCACTCAAGATTGGGTCTCACTACCAGGTGTTCTGCCTGTGGCTTCGGGGGGTATTCACGTTTGGCATATGCCTGCTTTGACCGAGATCTTTGGAGATGATTCCGTACTACAATTTGGTGGCGGAACTTTAGGCCACCCTTGGGGAAATGCACCGGGTGCCGTAGCTAACCGAGTAGCTCTGGAAGCATGTGTACAAGCTCGTAATGAGGGACGTGATCTTGCAATCGAGGGTAATACAATTATCCGTGAGGCTTGCAAATGGAGTCCTGAACTAGCTGCTGCTTGTGAAGTATGGAAGGAGATCAGATTTAACTTCCCAACCGTCGATACATTAGATGCCTAAGAGTAGATAAATTAGATTAGTAATTCACGTTTATTAGTTTAATTGCAATTAAACTCGGCTCAATCCTTTTAGTAAAAAAAAGATTGAGCCGAGTTTATCTATTGTATATACTCTTTTTTATAGATACATACTTAATCTAGATATAAAAAATCTAAAAAAAAAAAAAAAGAAGATTAAACACAACTACAATTTTGTAGTGTAGTGTCCACAAGAAATCCTATACGAAATATGGATTCTTAGGATTGTTGTATTCTTTTTTTAAGTTTCGTGTCAGGGCTTGAACCAAGTATCCCCACTTCTTCTACCCATCCTGCATGTTGTCCTTTTCTTTTCATTCCGTATTGGAATAAAAAAACTTATAATGTTATAGTTATATTAGTATACGAGATTTTACTAAAAAAGTTCTTCATAGCCTTATATTCATAAGCGAAGAAAAAATCTTTCTTTTTTTTTTTGAGAATTTTACACAATATAAGAAAATCCCTTTTTTCATTTATAATTGAAATTTATTAATTTCAATTACTTTACTTTTACTTAATAATCTTATCAATTGCATCGATATGCTTTGCTTACTCTGAATAGAAAATGAACTATTCAAAAAAAATTTGCATTTTTCAATTTTTTCATTGAATGACTATTCATCTATTGTTATTGTATTTTCGTGTAAATAGAGGCCAGAAGCTCTATGGAAAAATCGTGGTTCAATTTGATGTTTTCTAAGGGAGAATTGGAAGACAGAGGCGAGCTAAGTAAAGCAATGGATAGTTTTGCTCCTAGTGAAAAGACTACTATAAGTCAAGACCGATTTATATATGATATGGATAAAAACTTTTATGGTTGGGGTGAGCATTCTAGTTATTCCAATAATGTTGATCTTTTAGTTAGCTCCAAGGACATTCGGAATTTCATATCGGATGACACCTTTTTTATTAGGGATAGTAATAAGAATAGTTATTCTATATATTTTGATATAAAAAAGAAAAAAATTGAGATTGACAATGATTTGAGTGACTTAGAATTTTTTTTTTATAGTTATTGTAGTTCTAGTTATCTGAATAATAGATCTAAAGGTGATAACGACCTGCACTATGATCCTTACATTAAGGATACTAAATATAATTGTACTAATCACATTAATAGTTGCATTGATTCTTATTTTCGTTCTCACATCTGTATTGATAGTCACTTTTTAAGCGATAGTCAAAATTCCAATGAAAGTTACATTTATAATTTCATTTGTAGTGAAAGTGTAAAGATTCGTGAAAGAAAAAATTACAAGATAAGAACTAATAGGAATCGTAGTAATTTAATAAGTTCTAAGGATTTCGATATAACTCAAAACTACAATCAATTGTGGATTCAATGCGACAATTGTTATGGATTAATGTATAAGAAAGTCAAAATGAATGTTTGTGAACAATGTGGACATTATTTGAAAATGAGTAGTTCAGCGAGAATCGAGCTTTCGATTGATCCGGGTACTTGGAATCCTATGGATGAAGACATGGTCTCCGCGGATCCCATTAAATTTCATTCGAGGGAGGAACCTTATAAAAATCGTATTGACTCTGCTCAAAAAACGACAGGATTGACTGACGCTGTTCAAACAGGTACAGGTCAACTAAACGGTATTCCGGTAGCCCTTGGGGTTATGGATTTTCAGTTTATGGGGGGTAGTATGGGATCCGTAGTAGGCGAAAAAATAACTCGTTTGATTGAGTATGCTACCAATCAATGTTTACCTCTTATTTTAGTGTGTTCTTCCGGAGGAGCACGAATGCAAGAAGGAAGTTTAAGTTTGATGCAAATGGCTAAAATTTCTTCGGTTTTATGTGATTATCAATCAAGTAAAAAGTTATTCTATATATCAATTCTTACATCTCCTACTACCGGTGGGGTGACAGCTAGTTTTGGTATGTTGGGGGATATCATTATTGCCGAACCCTATGCCTATATTGCATTTGCGGGTAAAAGAGTAATTGAACAAACATTGAAAAAAGCCGTGCCTGAAGGTTCACAAGCGGCTGAATCTTTATTACGTAAGGGCTTATTGGATGCAATTGTACCACGTAATCCTTTAAAAGGTGTTCTGAATGAGTTATTTCAGCTCCATGCTTTTTTTCCTTTGAACAAAAATGAAATAAAATAGAACGGTTAGTTTATCAGAATTAAACGAAAACCCTGAAAAATGCATTTTTCTTTCGAATCATTTTTTTATCGATATTCTTGTTTACTACTCAGTAAACCTCTATCAACAAGATAAAAAATCCGTTTTTGCTTTCGGGAAGTTCAAATTAGACTAGACAAATAAAACAAAGTTCATTTTCCTCCCTTGCTTGCATATGTATAGATATATCAAATAGAGATATATACAGATCTATAGAGAGTATTCCATCTTTTTGCATTTCCAAAAAATTCCCTGTTGTTGGATCATATTCTAATCAATTTTGTAGAAATTTGTAATGGAATAAAATTTTTTCTTTATTAATGACTATTAGAAGTAGAAGACAAAAAGAATAATAAATCTAACAAGGGGATTATGATGCATCTATTTGATTTTTAAAGATTAATAAGTCCATTTATTTAGTTTGGCGTTTCTTGTACCTATTTTTTGATTCGATTTCTATTAGGTTATATATTAGTATTAGATATATATTTACTTAAAGATACTTAGTATAATTATATAATATATATAATAGAAATAATAAAAATACAAGATATTTTAAGATATCTTTAGAATTCAGAATATAACAATAACAGGTACAAATATTAAATTGAGGTACCCATTTTATGACAACTTTCAATAACTTACCCTCTATTTTTGTGCCTTTAGTAGGCCTAGTCTTTCCGGCAATTGCAATGGCTTCTTTATTTCTTCATATTCAAAAAAATAAGATTTTTTAGATCGGATGAGACCTAATCGTATCACTCCTTTTTGTATTTTAAAAACTTCGATTCGATAAGACCCATTTGGTAGAATATTGTATAACACATAGATTCCTACAAACATAAATAAAAAAAGCTCTTATGCATGTGTAAATGTATTATATGAGTAAAAAAATTTGAGCTCTTTTGAAAAATGGATCATCATCGGGCCGATGTATGAAATTCAAGTCAATGTATTTATTTGTATGTATATAGCTATAGGGGATCATATAAAGGAAGGAGATGTTATTATTTTAGATATAAAAAATTATATGAATTACTCCTGAGGTAAAGGTTCACATCAAAATAGTTGATGAGAGTTACTTTGAAAACAAAAAAAAGGAAAGTCATATTTTCTCAATTCCAAAAAATTGTATAACTGGATCTAATATATATGAGTTGGCGATCAGAATCTATATGGATAGAATTTATAACGGGGTCTCGAAAAACAAGTAATTTCTGCTGGGCCTTTATCCTATTTTTAGGTTCATTAGGATTCTTATTGGTTGGAACTTCCAGTTATCTTGGTAGAAATGTTATCTCGTTATTTCCGTCTCAGCAAATCATTTTTTTTCCACAAGGGATTGTGATGTCTTTCTATGGTATCGCGGGTCTCTTTATTAGTTGCTATTTGTGGTGCACTATTTTGTGGAATGTGGGTAGTGGTTATGATCTTTTCGACCGAAAAGAAGGAATAGTGCGTATTTTTCGTTGGGGATTTCCTGGAAAAAGGCGTCGCATCTGTTTACGATTCCTTATGAAAGATATTCAGTCCATCAGAATAGAAGTTAAAGAGGGTGTTTCTGCTCGGCGTATCCTTTATATGGAAATTCGAGGTCAAGGGGCTATTCCTTTAATTCGTACTGATGAGAATTTTACTACACGAGAAATTGAGCAAAAAGCTGCTGAATTGGCTTATTTCTTGCGTGTACCAATTGAAGTATTTTGAAATGAATTAATTTTAAAAGACTAAATGCTTTGGCAGTAGGAAGAAAAAACTAAAGAATTTCTTTCTTTTTTTTTCAATTAACCATTAATCTATTCTTTTATGCTCGTTTTTTTTATATTTGATAGAAAGTTTCTTCGTCTCGAAATTAGTATTGATCGAAAAAAGGGAGAATAATATCCTGGAAACCCCATTTTTTCTTTATTCAAATTGGAAGTGTATTCTGAGTCTATTTCTGTATTCTTTCTAGATTCAAAGCAAAGACTAAGTTAAGGATTGAATCAAAAGAAAAAGAGAAAATGGATTCATAGGCTCAATACATTCTATTCGAATTAGAATAGAAACTCATGCTCGATACAAATATTAGATCTAATAAAATCAACAACTGAGGTAGGTTCATTAACAATTCACAGATTCAAAATGGCAAAAACGAAAGCATTCATTCCTTTTTTTTATTTTACGTCTATAGTCTTTTTGCCCTGGTTGATCTCTCTCTGCTGTAATAAAAGTTTGAAAACTTGGATTACTAATTGGTGGAATACTAGACAATGCGAAACTTTTTTGAATGATATTCAAGAAAAAAATGTTCTAGAAAAATTCATACAATTAGAGGAACTATTCCAGCTCGATGAAATGATAAAGGAATACACAGAAACCGATTTACAACAATTTCGTCTAGGAATCCACAAAGAAACGATCCAATTCATCAAGATACACAATGAGTATCGTATCTATACAATCTTGCACTTCTCGACAAATCTAATATCTTTCGTTATTCTAAGTGGTTATTCCTTTTTGGGTAAGGAAAAGCTTTTTATTCTGAATTCTTGGGTTCAAGAATTCCTATATAATTTAAGTGATACAATTAAAGCTTTTTCGATTCTTTTATTAACTGATTTATGTATCGGATTTCATTCGCCTCACGGTTGGGAACTAATGATTGGTTATATTTACAAAGATTTTGGGTTTGCTCATTATGAGCAAATTTTATCTGGTCTAGTTTCTACCTTTCCAGTCATTCTTGATACAATTTTTAAATTTTGGATCTTTCGTTATTTAAATCGTGTATCTCCGTCACTTGTAGTGATTTATCATGCAATAAATGACTAAAAAATGATTCACTGATCCAATTCTAATCTTTCGTACCTTATACATCATAACCAAATCAAAGTCGTATTTACTTTACTCTTTTTACCCATGAGGGATTCCTTGTATATTTCAACAAAAAAAATTGGATTTTTTGCAGTAAATGTAAATAGCAGAATTGTGGCTAGGGAAGTATATTATCGACCTACCTAACTTTATTGTAGCAATTTTCGGGATAAATGATTGGACCATGCAAACTAGAAATACCTTTTCTTGGATAAGGGAAGAGATTACTCGCTCCATATCTGTCTCACTCATGATATATATAATAACTTGGGCATCCATTTCAAGTGCATATCCGATTTTTGCCCAGCAGAATTATGAAAATCCACGAGAGGCAACTGGGCGTATTGTATGTGCCAATTGCCATTTATCTAATAAGCCCGTGGATATTGAGGTTCCACAAACGGTACTTCCTGATACTGTATTTGAAGCAGTTGTTAAAATTCCTTATGATATGCAACTAAAGCAAGTTCTAGCTAATGGTAAAAAGGGAGCTTTGAATGTGGGAGCTGTTCTTATTTTACCCGAGGGGTTTGAATTAGCCCCTCCCGATCGTATTTCACCCGATATGAAAGAAAAGATAGGAAATCTTTCTTTTCAGAATTATCGCCCCGATAAAAAAAATATTCTTGTGATAGGTCCTGTTCCTGGTCAAAAATATAGTGAAATAACCTTTCCTATTCTTGCCCCAGACCCTGCTACTAATAAAGATGTTCACTTCTTAAAATATCCTATATACGTAGGTGCAAACAGGGGAAGGGGTCAGATTTATCCTGATGGTAGCAAAAGTAACAATACAGTTTATAATGCTACGGCAGGAGGGATAATAAGCAAAATTTTACGAAAAGAAAAAGGGGGATACGAAATAACCATAGTGGATGCATCGAATGGACGCCAAGTTATTGATATTATCCCTCGAGGCCTAGAACTTCTTGTTTCAGAGGGCGAATCCATTAAACTCGATCAACCATTAACGAGTAATCCTAATGTGGGTGGATTTGGTCAGGGCGATGCGGAAATAGTACTTCAAGATCCATTACGTGTCCAAGGCCTTTTGTTCTTCTTAGGATCGGTTGTTTTGGCACAAATCTTTTTGGTTCTTAAAAAGAAACAGTTTGAGAAGGTTCAATTATCTGAAATGAATTTTTAGATCTGTCTATTTAGCTTTATCAAATTCGTAAAAAAGAAAAAAAAATTTTTGTTCCCAATTTGGTCTGGTCAAAAAAATTATGAAAAGCCTTTTGCCTCTCTTTCGATTTTCTATTCCTTTTCGACCAGATGTCAGGAATTACTTGTATCATAGTCCTAATCCTAGTATGTATATTGAGAAGAATTCACTTTACCCCCTTTCTTTATTTTTCAATACAAATTTGAAAAATGGGAAGGGGTGTGATGTAACTCTGTCGTTATTGACCAATTGAAATTGATAGAATGTATTAATCATCAAGAGTTTTTTCTATTAGAATGGAAAAATTTGACTAGATACTAAAATAAGATAAGGAATGTAAGCGCAGAAAAAAGGGAACCATAAATCGGCGAAACAACAAGTTTTAGGGACTATAGGGAGTCTTTTTTTTCTTGCTAGTCTTCGACACAAGAAAAGGATGTCTAAAATTCCTTTTCTTGTGTTGATCTTGTCCTTCTTGTCTTGATTCCATTCGTAAAAAACTCCTATTCTTAGTTTACATATATATTACTGTTTCTATATATATATAACGTTTTAATATATATATTAATTAATAGTATATATAATTATTAATTATATAGTTATATAGTATAATAGTAGTTACTTTTTGTAGTTTGCTTTTTTTTATTTCAATTTTTATGAAATACTAAAAAAATAAAATAAGAAAAAACTGCTATTAGTATACACAAAATTTTAATGATAGATCTAATGATAAAAAATATTGTGTCAGCCGGGGAAGCAGGAAAAGGAAATGAAGTGATTCCCCCCTTTTATTCGATCTTTGAAAGGTTAATAAATACTATATGTTCGTAATGTTGTAATCTAATTAAGTTCCTTTTTCAAAAAGACGATAAAAATTGTTCTGATTATTAGCAGTTCAACGGGACCCCCTCGAATCAGACAAAAAAGGAAGAGTTGGGCCCCGTTGAGTTCTTATGTTTTCACGTCTATAACTCAGTTCATCCAATTTCTACAGGGATGAACCTAATCCTGAATATGAACCATAAAAGAAAATACCTATTAAACCGATCACAGGAATACCAGCTACAGTACCTATTACCCAAAGAGGAATCCTTCCAGTAGTATCAGCCATTTATCCCGCTTCCCTCCACATTTCATCGAGTGGTCATGCTAGAAACATAAACAGTCAGAGATAATTATGATATATAATCCATCCGAATGGGATAAGAAAATTACTACTCTTTCTTTTTTATTTTATTATTCTATGCTCTTTTCTTAATTGAAGAAATAATTAGAAAATAAAACAGCAAGTACAAAAATGAGTAATAACCCCCAATAGAGACTGGTACGATTTAATTCAACATTTTGTTCGTTCGGATTTGATTGTGTCATAGTTCTATAATTGAATTAGGTTTATCGTTGGATGAACTGCATTGCTGATATTGACCCTAAAAAAGAAACGGTAGGTACAGCTAGTCCATGAACAGCCAACCAGCGCACTGTAAAAATTGGATAGGTCCTATCTATAGTCATTGGGTCCTCCTAAAAAGATCTACTAAATTCGTCGAGTTGTTCCAAAGGATCAAAACGGCCTGTTATTAATGGAATGCCTTGTCGGCTCTCTGTAAAATACTCGTTTGGACGAGGGCTCCCAAACACATCGTAAGCTAAACCGGTGCTGACGAATAACCAGCCCGCAATGAATAGGGAAGGTATAGTAATGCTATGAATGACCCAGTATCGAATACTGGTGATAATATCAGCAAAAGAACGTTCTCCTGTGCTTCCAGACATACTGAACTCCAGATATTCTCGTAGGGAATCGATTCTGTAAAAGATGAATCAGTAAATTCAAATTCACTGAGATTGCATCTTTGTGAGATCGTCAATAAAGTACCAAGGGTATTTTTAGAGTCTACCGAATCAGTATAGCTATCCTTCTTCTGACACAGCAACGCAATTTGAATTTAGTATAGAAATGAGGTGTTAGATAATTTATTTCTTTTTTTTTCTTGCTTGTCGATGTAGAACCATGTCCCACTTCTTCAAATTATAATCTATAGGGGCTTTGATCCTTTATTCGTTTTGGACTAGAAAAGAAACTACAGATTAGATAAAATGAAAATCCAAGAGGTTGGTTTCTAATTCTAATAATTCATGAAGGAAATTCTCATATTGTCCTAAGTCAATTGAATTCCAAATCCCTAAATTTCATTTTTGTTGCATATGCATAATTGTAGCAGAGATTTTTTTTTTTAATGATAATGTGACCTCCCCCCTTTTCTTTTACTTTTTGTTTCATTTTAAGGAATTAATTTCCAGTAACAAGAAAAAGGAGAATAGTTTTGGATCAATTAAAAAGAACAACAAATCAAAATAATAATACTAACTATTTTTAATGTGTGCATTGTTTTGTTGTATTCAATTCAAAGGTTTTTTTCTTTCTTTAACTAACTACAAAGATTATGGGTTTTTCACTCTATTTTCTATATAATATCGAAAGAAAAAAATCTAAAACCGAGAAAGGAAACGATAATCAAAATTGCTAATTACAGGTTTTAAAAATCTAGTTATCTTTTTAAATAGAGTCAAAAAAATATATATTTTTTTGACTCATCTCGTTCTCCGTGTAGGATACCTATTTTTAGTCTCATTCGATAGATTAAATGAGGAAAACTGCTCTACTATTTAATCTAATGAGTTCAAATTTAAGTAAATTCCATTTTAATAAAGTAGAAAGGGGCGTATTCTAGGTTCTAGGGTCGCTTAAAAAAAAAGAATAAAACAACTTATTTTCAAATTTTTACATATTAATTCAAAAAAAGTTATATGTTTTGACTTAAGTTAGATAATAGAGTTTTTTTTTTTTTATGTATTATTTTTTTTTATGATTCATTTCTTAAAGAGTTTTTAAATTAATCAGTTACGTGAATTCTGAATCCTGAGATGCCAAAGACGATGAATTGAGTTCTTTTTATCTTTCTCTATTTCTTAAAATTTTTTTTATTGAAACTTAGGGAAGTACTTTAGAAACATATGGATAAAAAAACATATTTTATTGAGTCCCGTCATGCCTACTATAACTAGTTATTTCGGTTTTCTACTAGCAGCTTTAACTATAACCTCAGTTCTATTTATTGGTCTAAGCAAAATCCGACTTATTTGAAATTAATTGAATGAAGATTTTTTTATAAAAAAGGATTTCGGTGGTATTTCATATGTTCGATAGTTCCTTACCGTGTTAATTACCCAATTTTGGTCATTGAGATTCATCGGCAATACAGATTAAGAACTAGGAATAGATAGTACCTCTCTTTTCTCCCTTTCAAAAATGAAAACAAAAGAAAATTGAAATGATTGAAGTTTTTTTATTTGGAATCGTCTTAGGTCTAATTCCTATTACTTTGGCTGGATTATTCGTAACTGCTTATTTACAATACAGACGTGGTGATCAGTTGGACTTTTGATTAATTAACATCTCTTTTTTTTTTACTGACCTCCTTCTTGCTTTCATATGCGGGAGGTCTAATTCAGAGTGCTACTCAATGATTTGCGAACAGTGGAATTTTGACACAATCTAATAAACAAGAGGGAAATCACGCTCTGTAGGATTTGAACCTACGACATTGGGTTTTGGAGACCCACGTTCTACCGAACTGAACTAAGAGCGTTTTTCTTTTTTTTTATAAAAAACGAAAAGGCTATAAAGAGGACATTCTTTAACCCGAATCTATTTTGTACGTATATACTATATCATAGTATATTATAAATTTTATAATTATATGTATGTCCANTCCGCCCCCCCACTTTGAAAATTAGAATTGAAATATTGTCTACTAGAAGGATCTTATAGATTCCATTTTAAAATGGAAACGCCTATTTATGTATGTAAGTAGTAAGTAAAATTGAAATTGAGAGAATTCTCGTAAAAAAAAAAAAAAGAATAAATGAATTTGATATAATTTGATATACCAATAAAAACGAAGAAGGATGTGGAAAACAAGACAGGAATTCTCTACAATGACACTGTAAACCAATTGAAAGGGATGTAGCGCAGCTTGGTAGCGCGTTTGTTTTGGGTACAAAATGTCACGGGTTCAAATCCTGTCATCCCTACCTATTACTGCTCTACTGGGCAGTAACGAGGGATCTTTTTTAGATCTATCTTTTTTTAATAAAATTGGACATACATATAATTATAAAATTTATAATATACTATGATATAGTATATACGTACAAAATAGATTCGGGTTAAAGAATGTCCTCTTTATAGCCTTTTCGTTTTTTATAAAAAAAAAGAAAAACGCTCTTAGTTCAGTTCGGTAGAACGTGGGTCTCCAAAACCCAATGTCGTAGGTTCAAATCCTACAGAGCGTGATTTCCCTCTTGTTTATTAGATTGTGTCAAAATTCCACTGTTCGCAAATCATTGAGTAGCACTCTGAATTAGACCTCCCGCATATGAAAGCAAGAAGGAGGTCAGTAAAAAAAAAAGAGATGTTAATTAATCAAAAGTCCAACTGATCACCACGTCTGTATTGTAAATAAGCAGTTACGAATAATCCAGCCAAAGTAATAGGAATTAGACCTAAGACGATTCCAAATAAAAAAACTTCAATCATTTCAATTTTCTTTTGTTTTCATTTTTGAAAGGGAGAAAAGAGAGGTACTATCTATTCCTAGTTCTTAATCTGTATTGCCGATGAATCTCAATGACCAAAATTGGGTAATTAACACGGTAAGGAACTATCGAACATATGAAATACCACCGAAATCCTTTTTTATAAAAAANTATTGTCTACTAGAAGGATCTTATAGATTCCATTTTAAAATGGAAACGCCTATTTTACGAGAATTCTCTCAATTTCAATTTTACTTACTACTTACATACATAAATAGGCGTTTCCATTTTAAAATGGAATCTATAAGATCCTTCTAGTAGACAATATTTCAATTCTAATTTTCAAAGTGGGGGGGCGGAAGTTACGTATCCAAATACAAGAACTTCTTAACTACATGTACATCTGTAGTTATATATATTACTATATATAATGTAATACAATAAATAAAGAAGAAAGAAGGAGGATTTCTAATGCGAGATCTAAAAACATATCTTTCCGTAGCACCAGTACTAAGTACTCTATGGTTCGGTTCGTTAGCAGGTTTATTAATAGAGATTAATCGTTTATTTCCAGATGCATTAACATTTCCCTTTTTTTCATTCTAGTTATTAACATCAGAAAGGGGTGAAAAATTTGAGAGATACAATCAACGATCGGGGACTAATGCCCCCCTTTTTTTTTTTCTAATTCATTCTAAAAAAAAAATTAGAAAAAGGTGGGGGGGCGAAAGGTCATAATCATAAAAAGGAGGGTTCAGCATCCAATTAAATTAGTAATAGAACGAAAAAAAGTTTTGCTAGGGAAAGAGTATCCGATGAGATACTTAAAAAAACTATTGTACAAAGATTTTAAATAGAGTTTTCACAAAATCATTGTATTGCTTATTATTTTATTTTTATTTAATTACTAATTAATATTCATTGCAACGAAATATTTCAGAATTTTTTTTAGTTAACAGCTTCTATTTTTTTTGTTCTTGTTCTTTCTAGATCCTAAAAATAAAATAGAAGATTGGGGTGAATCATAAATCCAAAGGAGGTTTCATGGCCAAGGGTAAAGATGTTCGAGTAACAATTATTTTGGAATGTACCAGTTGTGTTCGAAATGATATTCAGAAAGAATCCGCGGGAATTTCCAGATATATTACTCAAAAGAATCGGCATAACACCCCTAGTCGATTGGAATTGAGAAAATTCTGTCCCTATTGTTATAAACATACAATTCACGGGGAAATCAAGAAATAGATCTGTTGTATGTCAACTTTTATTTTAAGAACAGGAATAATGCTAGTATCTATATATTATTACATATATATAAATATAAACAAATAAATCAATAGAAAGAAATCTAATCCTATATTCTTAATTCTATATAGAAACTCTATCCTATATAAAAATAGAAATATATAGAAATAGAAATCGTTTTTATTTTGATCCGATCAAAATAGGATTTTAGAGATTAGGATTTTAGAGATAAGGAATAAAAAAATTATGAATAAATCTAAGCGACTTTTTACTAAATCCAAGCGATCTTTTCGTAGGCGTTTGCCCCCGATCCAATCGGGGGATCGAATTGATTATAGAAACATGAGTTTAATTAGTCGATTTATTAGTGAACAAGGAAAAATATTATCTAGACGGGTGAATAGAGTGACTTTAAAACAACAACGATTAATCACTATTGCTATAAAACAAGCTCGTATTTTATCTTTGTTACCTTTTCTTAATAATCAGAAACAATTTGAAAGAAGTGAATCGACCCCTAGAACTACTAGCCTTAGAACCAGAAAAAAATAGACTTATTCTTCAATTGAATAACAATTCCAATCTGAAGGAATTAAAAAATAGATTAACATTTTGTTCCAAAAATCCAATCAAGAATCAAAATTTGATTGTTATGTCTGTGTCTGTCATAAAAAAAAAAGAAAATAATCGTCGAAAAGAAAAAGAATTACTCTTTTTTTAGCGACTATATACTCTCGTTTTGTTTTGACGACTTTTTTATAATACTAATTTCTACCCTACCTTCCCCGAGCTCATTCTCCTTAGAACTCTATTTAAAATAGTTTAGTGGATTTTTTTCAATCCCCTTATTCTTTTATCTCATTCGAAATCGTATAAAGACAACTCCTATTTAATAGAGCTATTTGTGCAAGTATTTTCCGATTAAGAAGTAATTGCTTTTTGTACAGATTGTGTATGAATCGGTTATAACTATAGAATACCCCCATTTCGTGAATTACGGCATTTATTCGAGTGATCCATAAACGGCGAAAATCTCTTTTTCTTTTACCCCTATCCCGATGAGCCGAAACTAAAGCTCTTATTCTCTGTTGAGTCATAGTTCGTGTAAGTCGTGAATGAGCCCCTCGAAAGCTTGATGCAAATAAACGAAGTTTTGTTCTACGCCTCCGAGCGATATATCCGCGTTTAATTCTAGTCATTGAATAAATCAAACTTTGATGAATAACTAATTCTTTTTTTAGTTATTCTTTTCCCCTTTACTAGTCTATTAATAACCAAACGAATGATTCCAATGTATAAAAAAAAATTCCAATGGCTTTTGCTACTCTAACCTTCCCCACCACTATTTTTTCTAGGTATTTTCCTTTGCTTTGAAAGGATAAATTGCCTTGATACTTGATATAAAAAACTAGAATAACTACAAAAAGTAGTAAATAGAAATGGATAAATAGTGGGTTCCATCGTTTCTATGGTTACTTCTAAAACGGTGAGGTCCTCTCTATACACCGGAGCTCCTTCTTTTAATTAATCCATACTATTGGTAACTTGTACAATTCANTTATGATAAAAAATTCTATTAAAAAATAAAAAAAATTGAAAAAGGGTGATCTAAAAAAGACTGTTGCTCCAATCAAATAATATAATTAAAAATTTGTTGACTAGTTGACAGAAGACATGCGAAAGAAATGAATTGAAAAAAAAAAAAGAAGGAGTAGTAAAAAAAGACGCGGTATTTGGTTCATTTGTCCTATATGTGCAAATCAAAATCGGGCAAATTTTTCCTTTTACTCGGGGTAGAGCATAAACCTAAAAAATGGAATAAAAAAAGGAAGAAGCCCGTTCAGGAACAAGAAAAAACCATCGCCATTTCAACTGAATCTCGATGAAAAAAAATATCAATGAATCAAGTTAGTCTGACAGGCTTAATAAATCGTTATATTATAGGATTATAATATCTAATAAAAGGAGCCAAAACAGATTTTTTCTTTGACTTTTTGGAGCAAGTCCTTACGTTATAAGTTAGAAAGAAAAACCTTCTATGAAAAAAAGGGGGGTTGGAATCGACACATTGATTTTTTCACAATTTTTGTTGAACCGTATGCATCAAAAGGTGCCTGTACGGCTCCTAAGGAATAAAATTTTATCCTAATCAACCGACTTTATCGAGAAAGATTATTTTTTTTAGGGCAAGAAGTTGATACCGAAATCTCGAATCAACTTATTAGTCTTATGATATATCTCAGTATAGAAAAGGATACCAAAGATCTTTATTTGTTTATAAACTCTCCTGGTGGATGGGTAATATCGGGAATGGCTATTTATGATACTATGCAATTTGTGCGACCCGATGTACAAACAATATGCATGGGATTGGCCGCTTCAATAGCATCCTTTATCCTAGTCGGAGGCGCAATTACCAAACGTATAGCATTCCCTCACGCTTGGCGCCAATGAGTTTTTTTATTTTCGAGAAAAAAATACTATGCCTTCGCCATCGAAAATATGAATTAGTTAAGTAATAATAGCATGGCACTTCGAATTCGATATGAAATTTTTTAGATAAAAAAAATTAGATTATATATTGAAAGAGTAGTATGAGATAAGGAAGGGGGTATTTCAAATTATATCTTACCTATTCGGGCACATCTCAGCGTCACAAACTTTGTTTTCACACCGGAAGCTTATTTACAAAATTTATATTCAACAAAAAAAAGACACTTTGGGATTGCTGAATCATAGACGAATCAAAAAAATGATATATAAAGCAACGGAACCATCATAGTATTTTTTTAACTCCTACAAAAAAGAAGGATGGTAATTGGATGATTTCTGGATCTGCGTATAATACAACCTATATTTTGTTTTCTTTCGTCAAAAGGAAAGGTAAAAAAAGTAAATTCCATTGTGGAGCCGTATGCAATGCACAAAAAAAGCCTGTACGGTTATTCAATTTTCTCTGTTTTTTTGGTTATCTCGCCTCATTCTGTGAAATAGAAGAACATTTTCTATTATATCATCAGGGTAATGATCCATCAACCCGCTAGTTCGTTTTATGAGGCACAAACGGGAGAATTTATCTTGGAAGCGGAAGAACTACTAAAACTTCGCGAAACCATCACAAGGGTTTATGTACAAAGAACGGGTAAACCTATATGGGTTGTATCCGAAGACATGGAAAGGGATGTTTTTATGTCAGCAACAGAAGCCCAAGCTCATGGAATTGTTGATCTTGTAGCGGTTCAATAAAAAATAGGAGCGATTTCATGCAAATCTACAATTTCGAATTTTATATCTTTTTAGATTAAAGGTTTAGTTTCATATTCTCTTCAATATAAAAAAATATATTGAAGAGAATCTTGAAGAGAAGTAATTCAGAATTAGCCGGTTAGAACTAATCTAAACCAACCCATTATTTATATGATTCCGTATGCCAACCATTAAACAACTTATTAGAAATACAAGACAGCCAATCCGAAATGTCACGAAATCCCCAGCGCTTCGGGGATGCCCTCAGCGCCGAGGAACATGTACTCGGGTGTATGTGCGACTCGTTTAGATCATAGACTGAGACACAAAAAGCAAATTCTTTTTGAAATCTCAAGGATCAGTACCTGTGAATAAAATAGAATGGAGGAACTCCATTCATTATTTCAAAAAGATAGATTGTTCATATCTTCTATTGTGTCTGAAACTTATGGTTTACATTGGTGCAAATCCAATCAACTCCATTTTTTAGAAAACCCCCAATGATAACAAATGGTTATCCATTAAGCGGGGGAAATTCCATTTTTTATTAAAAAGATTCCACTCTTGAAAGAAAAGAACGGACTAACAGGGTAAACGACCAAATCTATTTTACAAATGAAATACCGTTACTGTATAAAGTGGATCTTATTGTGAAAGACCTAATTACTGGAATATTGATGGGGTAGAGCCAAAGAATGTGAATTGTACAAGTTACCAATAGTATGGATTAATTAAAAGAAGGAGCTCCGGTGTATAGAGAGGACCTCACCGTTTTAGAAGTAACCATAGAAACGATGGAACCCACTATTTATCCATTTCTATTTACTACTTTTTGTAGTTATTCTAGTTTTTTATATCAAGTATCAAGGCAATTTATCCTTTCAAAGCAAAGGAAAATACCTAGAAAAAATAGTGGTGGGGAAGGTTAGAGTAGCAAAAGCCATTGGAATTTTTTTTTATACATTGGAATCATTCGTTTGGTTATTAATAGACTAGTAAAGGGGAAAAGAATAACTAAAAAAAGAATTAGTTATTCATCAAAGTTTGATTTATTCAATGACTAGAATTAAACGCGGATATATCGCTCGGAGGCGTAGAACAAAACTTCGTTTATTTGCATCAAGCTTTCGAGGGGCTCATTCACGACTTACACGAACTATGACTCAACAGAGAATAAGAGCTTTAGTTTCGGCTCATCGGGATAGGGGTAAAAGAAAAAGAGATTTTCGCCGTTTATGGATCACTCGAATAAATGCCGTAATTCACGAAATGGGGGTATTCTATAGTTATAACCGANTCCTTAATCTCAAAAATTATATCGAGATTTTTCAAAGACAAAGGATTTACTTGTTACTAATGGAGTCTACCTTATACTCTTCATTAGATCCTGTATTCACTCCGATAGTATCATAAATCGAGTCGATGCAGAGGAAATGAATGCATTTACATACTATCTATATAATTAGATTTTTTTTTTTTTTTTAGTCAAAAATAGCTAAAAACATAATCAGGATTATGTTCCATCCCTTAATCTCCTGGATTTTACGGAGCCCACTCATCCACGACATCGTCGGGTATGATCATAGAAAAGATTCTCTTCAAGTGAACCAGCCTATCCCCTGTATGGGGCTTACACAGCGGTTGGAACAAAGACACATTTGGTTATGAATTCCAATGTAGCAGATAAAGTAATATTTCTGCACGGCCCGATCAATAGTTCAAGTCACACACTCCCATAATCCATTTTCTCTTCATAGAATTCCCTTCAACTTTTTATGTCAAAAACATAATAAAATATTGTGTAGTTGAAGGGAAATATCCAAATACATGTCTTATTTTTTTAATAATCCACATTTATAGCAATAAAATACTATCGGTCCTTCACCAAGTAATAAGATAAATGAGTAATTACAAATATCTAGAATTTATATTATTTATAAGGGACCAGAAATACCTTGCTTACGTATCATTAGGAAATGCATTAACATAAATACGGCCGTAAGAAGAGGTAATACAAAAGTGTGTAAACTATAAAAACGAGTCAAAGTGGATTGTCCAACACTAGCACTTCCGCGTAATAATTCTACCAGAGGCGATCCTATTACCGGAATAGCGTCAGGTACGCCTGTTACAATTTTGACTGCCCAATAACCAATTTGATCCCAAGGTAAAGAATAACCTGTTACACCAAAAGATGCGGTCAATACACCCAGAACCACACCAGTAACCCAAGTTAATTCGCGCGGTTTTTTAAAACCGCCGGTGAGGTATACACGAAATACGTGCAGGATCATCATTAGGACCATCATACTTGCCGACCATCGATGAACCGATCGGATTAACCAACCAAAGTTAGCTTCAGTCATTATATATTGAACAGAAGCAAAAGCCTCAGTAACAGTTGGACGGTAATAAAAAGTCATAGCAAATCCCGTAGCTACTTGTACTAAAAAACAAGTAAGGGTAATTCCTCCTAGACAATAAAATATATTGACATGCGGAGGAACATATTTACTAGTTATATCATCTGCAATCGCCTGAATCTCAAGACGTTCTTCGAACCAATCATAAACTTTATTGAGATAGGTAAACCAAGGTTACTCCCCCTCCAAGAACTGTATATGAGAATTTCATCTCGTACAGCTCAAACAAAAAAAAGACCCACATACTGATTGAAACGGATATGGAATATAAAGTTTTAAACTTCTCTCATTTAATATTATTTAAAGATATGAAAGAGTCAAAATGCGAAAGCTCTTCTTTGTGGTTAAATGCCAAAAAATCAAGTAAGCTCATTTGTCTTTATGTTGTGTTGATCGTTACAGGCCTCTTGACTCTTCTAGATTACCTATCTTTAGTGTCTTTTTTATTTGGTATTTGTATGGAACGGGGAATGGGGGGATTTCTTCTTGTTTTCTTTATTATTGATAGGAATTCTCTTGTTAAGACCCTACTTAACTAATCAATTGAAACCTCAGATTCATACGAGAACCACGATAATTCAATAAAACTTTCAAAGTCCAAAATTCACTGAGTGAGAACCATTGGATCATTACTTATTCAATCAAAAAAATAGCTATAATGACTAAAAACATAAAATACAAAGAAGCGCTTGTCCTTTGATCCAAATAAGAGTTTAAAAGCAGAAAAATATTTTGATTTATTAAAGTTTATAAGATAGAACGGAAAGAAGTCCGGCTACGAGGTCTGAGTATTAAGTATGAATCATAGTTCGAATACTTTGTGATCTATTTGATCTATTTCGTGCTCCGGATACTCGAATTAATATCCGACGAAGTAAAACCATCTTGATAAAGATGACAGATCCCACTCTCTGTACTATCCATAGGGTCAATTCTAACAAGTCACACACTCATATTCCGGAAATATACAATGCAGAAAAAAATTTCGCGGTCGAACTACCAAAGGAGAATAGACCAAAATTTTGAGACCTACATACTTGACTTTTTTGTATCGAACTAAAAGCTGGGACTTCAAGATTTTTCTCAGTCTAATTCACTGAAATTCCATCCAGTAGAACAGAAGAATTATAAATCTCCAAAATAATAGATAAGAATACCGCAAATAGAGCCATTGCAACACCCATCAAAGGGGTCGTTCCCCATCCAGGAGCTACTTTACCATATTCGGAATTCAATGGTTTCAATAACTTCCCTACAGTAGTGCTTCTTGGACCAGATCTAGAACTATCCTCAACAGTTTGTGTAGCCATAAATCTTATTTTGTATTCATTACGATCTGTTGACTTTGTATACCATTCCGTTGTAAATAAACGATCTTAGCATAGATCCATTGTGGTCTTTCAATTCTATAATAATGGAAACAGCAACCCTAGTCGCCATCTTTATATCTGGGTTACTTGTAAGTTTTACTGGGTATGCTCTATATACTGCCTTTGGGCAACCCTCTCAACAACTAAGAGATCCATTCCAGGAACACGGGGACTAGTTGATGTAATCAGCCTCCAAATATTTGGAGGCTGATTACGTCAATGAAGATAATGAAAAATTATTTCATTTTTTAGTTGAAATTCTAGGTGGTTCCCGAAAAAAAATAGCGAAAAAAATTATCCCTAAAGTGGATACTAAGAGAAATGTATAAACCAATGCTTCCATAAATTTGATCGTGGTTTACAATTATAGCTTTCATACCTGTTTTGTTTACTTGGGAGTATCCCTCTGGATAAAGAAAGAAAAAGAGTCAAAGAAACGGCAGCGGTTTAAATAAAGATTCCTGCAGTACCCTACCTAATTAAATCAAATCGCAAACAGAAACTAGAAGAAAAAAAGCAATGTTGCATTAGACTGCTTGTCTTTTTGTAGTTGGATCTCCAAGTTTTTGGAATGCCCCAAATTCCACTTGAGCATCCAAATCTGGATCAATACCAGCAAAAACATCTCTGAAGAGGGTTCTAGCACCATGCCAAATGTGTCCAAAGAAGAAAAGTAGAGCAAACGACGCATGTCCAAAAGTAAACCAACCTCTTGGACTGCTACGAAAAACACCATCAGATTTCAAAGTAGCACGATCTAATTCAAAAATCTCACCCAATTGAGCCCGTCTAGCATATTTTTTCACAGTTGCGGGATCACTATAACTCACTCCATTGAGTTCACCACCATAAAACTCAACAGTTACACCTACTTGTTCGACACTATATTTTGATTCTGCCCTTCTAAATGGGACGTCGGCTCTAACAATTCCGTCTCCGTCTACCAAAACAACCGGAAATGTTTCAAAAAAAGTAGGCATACGACGTACAAAAAGTTCACGCCCTTCTTTATTTCTAAAGACGGGGTGTCCTAACCATCCAACAGCTATTCCATCTCCATTGTCCATTGAACCCGCTCGGAATAACCCCCCTTTTGCTGGATTATTACCAATATAATCATAAAAAGCTAATTTTTCAGGAATTTTAGACCAAGCTTCTGATAAACTTTGATTTTCAGCCAGTCCAGCACTAACTCTTCGATATATTTCTTGTTGAAAGTATCCCTGATCCCATTGATAACGAGTAGGACCAAATAATTCGATGGGAGTAGTTGCAGAACCATACCACATAGTTCCAGCAACAACAAAAGCTGCAAAAAAGACAGCAGCAATACTACTGGAAAGGACGGTTTCAATATTGCCCATACGTAATCCTTTGTATAGACGTTGAGGCGGACGAACACTCAGATGGAATAGGCCCGCTAATATACCCAACGTCCCTGCTGCAATATGATGAGAGGCTATTCCTCCCGGAACAAAAGGGTCAAAACCCTCTACGCCCCACGCCGGGTTTACGGGTTGGACCTTTCCGGTTAGTCCATAAGGGTCGGATACCCATATTCCAGGACCATATAATCCTGTTACATGAAATGCGCCAAAACCAAAGCAAGCCACCCCTGAAAGAAATAAATGAATTCCAAAAATTTTGGGCAAATCCAAAGAAGGTTTTCCTGTACGTTCATCACAAAAAATTTCTAGATCCCAAAATACCCAATGCCAAATAGCTGCCAAGAAGCACAAGCCAGAAAACACGATATGTGCTCCGGCTACCCCTTCGTAACTCCAAAGACCCGGATTCGTTATAGTCCCTCCTGTAATATTCCAACCGCCCCACGAATTGGTTATTCCTAAACGAGTCATGAAAGGTATAACGAACATACCTTGTCTCCACATTGGATCAAGAACGGGGTCGGAGGGATCAAAAACAGCTAATTCATATAGAGCCATCGAACCGGCCCAACCAGCAACCAGAGCAGTATGCATTATATGAACAGAAAGCAAACGACCGGGATCATTCAATACAACAGTATGAACACGATACCAAGGCAAACCCATGGAAATACCCCTTTATCAACGAAAAATCGACACTATGTAACTTTATTGCATTGGAAAAAACTATGCTATGGACCCCCCCTTTTTTCGGTAATTATTTCGGAGAAAGGATTAATATTTGTTCTATTCTGTTAGTAATAATGGAACAATTAGATTCATAAGAAAAAAGGGAAGCGGATCTATTCTATATCCGATAAGTACCAATACGCAATGGGGGTGAATCCTATTTTATATGAACCAAGATAGCTATTGTTGTTCATCATTCAGAAGCCCGTACGTAAAAAATTTCCTTTATTTTTATTCATTCTCTCTTACTTTACTTTTATTTTATATTTTAGCTTATTCAACTGATGTATTAAATATGATTAATAAAGAAAGTAGGAAAAAACGGATAATAGTATTAAAAAACGAAACCCCAGTCTTACGTTTCCACATCAAAGTGAAATAGAGAACTTCATTCTCTTTTTTTTTTATTTCATGCCTATTGGCGTTCCAAAAGTACCTTTTCGAAGTCCTGGAGAAGGAGATACATCTTGGGTTGACATATAGTGCGACTTGTCAGATATATTGGGCTATATGGGATTTCCCCCATTTTCTCCCTCGATCGAGATATCCTCTGTTTCGCCCAAAAAGATTGATTTAATTATCAAAAATTTGTAACGCGAAGCGCAAAAAATAAAGTGGAATTAAATGCAGGGAGTATTTAGATTGATATTAGATTATCAAAAATTTTTTATGGTTTACGTGATCGGACTAATAAAATGAAGTATCCAGGCTCCGTTTAGCAAAAACCCAATTAATAATTGATAATTAATATATAATATTTTTATAATTACTACTTATATGATATGCAAAATTATGATAAAAAATTCTATTAAAAAATAAAAAAAATTGAAAAAGGGTGATCTAAAAAAGACTGTTGCTCCAATCAAATAATATAATTAAAAATTTGTTGACTAGTTGACAGAAGACATGCGAAAGAAATGAATTGTCTGTCAACTAGTCAACAAATTTTTAATTATATTATTTGATTGGAGCAACAGTCTTTTTTAGATCACCCTTTTTCAATTTTTTTTTTATTTTTTAATAGAATTTTTTATCATAATTTTGCATATCATATAAGTAGTANTTTCTTCTTCTACATGTAGAAAAGGAATAAATAAATTAATCAAATTCCGGGAGGCTTCATGAAGTGCATATGGACAAATGGAAGTTTAACTCCTAAAGAAGCACTTCATGAAGCCTCCCGGAATTTGATTAATTTATTTATTCCTTTTCTACATGTAGAAGAAGAAACGTTCTATTTAGAGAACAATCAACATCAAGTTACTTTACCCCTTTTTCCTTTTCATAATAGATTAGTTAACCTAAGAAAAAAAAAAAAAAAACTAGCATTTCAATATATTTTTATTGACCAATTAGAATTGCCTCCCAGAATCTATAATTGTCTCAAAAAGTCCAATATACATACATTATTGGACCTTTTGAATAACAGTCAAGAAGACCTTATCAAAATTGAACATTTTCACATAGAAGATGTAAAAAATATATTAGACATTCTAGAAAAAAATAGAAAAAGCATTTCAATTTGAAATTGAAATGGATTTGAAACCTTCAACGTAATTTCGATTTTCCAGTCGAACCCATTTTAATTAATTTAATTAATTAGATATGTATCTAGGGAGTAGTCATTTCAAAATGAATTCTCCCTAGATACCCACGTCTTTTATTTTACAATTGAATAAATTTAATTAAAAAAGACCTAAAGTGAGAGATTTATCAATTGGTAATGTTGCTCCAATACCTAACCACAAGGCCACCACGGTGCCAATCAAAAAGACGGTTGTCGCTACTGGACGACGAAATGGATTTTGAAACTTATTAACATTTTCCAAAAAGGGTACGGTTAATAAGCCCGCTGGTACTGAAACCATTAAAAGAACACCCAATAATTTGTTAGGCACTGTACGAAGTATTTGAAATACAGGAAAGAAATACCATTCCGGTAATATTTCCAAAGGAGTTGCAAAAGGATCCGCAGGTTCACCAATCATTGATGGTTCTAAAACCGCTAAGCCTACGTTACAGGCAATGGTCCCAAGAATGACTACTGGAAAAATATATAAAAGATCATTGGGCCATGCGGGTTCCCCGTAATAATTATGACCCATACCTTTAGCTAATTTAGCTCGTAATACAGGATCATTCAAATCTGGTTTTTTTGTTATTGGGATAGGTGAATTCTTATGGATCCATCCCCCGAGGGAACCGGACATGATAATTTTTCATCATCCGGCTCGAGCAAGAATTAACCAAACTAAATTAATAAATAAAATATATATATATATATGTTATCCACAAGTATTTAATATGTAAAAAAAGAATTATCCGATTCCAAAGTTATTGCAACTAAAGATTGCCAGAAATTCCATTCTTACAGGTAAATGCCCAACACCCACGTAAGCTTAAAAAATTGATGTGCTTTCTGGATCGTCTCATACCTTATCAATTCGTCCTTAATCTCAAAAATTATATCGAGATTTTTCAAAGACAAAGGATTTACTTGTTACTAATGGAGTCTACCTTATACTCTTCATTAGATCCTGTATTCACTCCGATAGTATCATAAATCGAGTCGATGCAGAGGAAATGAATGCATTTACATACTATCTATATAATTAGATTTTTTTTTTTTTTTTAGTCAAAAATAGCTAAAAACATAATCAGGATTATGTTCCATCCCTTAATCTCCTGGATTTTACGGAGCCCACTCATCCACGACATCGTCGGGTATGATCATAGAAAAGATTCTCTTCAAGTGAACCAGCCTATCCCCTGTATGGGGCTTACACAGCGGTTGGAACAAAGACACATTTGGTTATGAATTCCAATGTAGCAGATAAAGTAATATTTCTGCACGGCCCGATCAATAGTTCAAGTCACACACTCCCATAATCCATTTTCTCTTCATAGAATTCCCNGAATCATAGTATTCATTCGTATGGGAATGGGGATGAAAAACAAGAGATTCTTTTTCTAGAAATATGGACAAATGGAAGTTTAACTCCTAAAGAAGCACTTCATGAAGCCTCCCGGAATTTGATTAATTTATTTATTCCTTTTCTACATGTAGAAGAAGAAACGTTCTATTTAGAGAACAATCAACATCAAGTTACTTTTCTTAGGTTAACTAATCTATTATGAAAAGGAAAAAGGGGTAAAGTAACTTGATGTTGATTGTTCTCTAAATAGAACGTTTCTTCTTCTACATGTAGAAAAGGAATAAATAAATTAATCAAATTCCGGGAGGCTTCATGAAGTGCTTCTTTAGGAGTTAAACTTCCATTTGTCCATATTTCTAGAAAAAGAATCTCTTGTTTTTCATCCCCATTCCCATACGAATGAATACTATGATTCGCGTTTTGAACAGGCATGAATACAGCATCTATAGGATAACTTCTGTCTTCAAAGTTATTTGAAATTTTTAGACTATATCCGCGATTCCTTTCGATTTTTAATCCAATACACAAATCTATTGGTTCCGTTAAGGTAGCTATATGCTGTGTATTATCAATGATTTCCACAGAGGGCGGTAAAATGATGTCTCGAGCAGTTATATATCCGGGACCTTGGACACAAATAAGCGCGTTGCGCGTTCCATATAGATTACTTCTTAATACAATCTCGTTCAAATTCATTAAAATTTCATGTACTGATTCTTGAATACCTACTATGTTAGAATAGTCATGTGGTATGTTCTCAGATTTTGCACGTGTAATACATGTTCCTTCTATTTCGCCAAGTAAAGCTCTTCGCATGGCAATGGCTATTGTGTCGGCTTGACCTTTCATAAGTGGAGACAGAATAAAGCGTCCATAATAAAGACGCTTACTGTCTCTTCTGGATTCAACACACTTCCACTGTAGTGTCCGAGTAGATACTTTGACTTTCTCTCGAACCATAGTAATTTTATTTGATCAGATCATTGAATCGTTTATTTCTCTTGAAACCCTTTGCGCCTTTATTTAGTTCTATACACGTCTTTTTTTAGGGGGTCTACAACCATTATGTGGCATAGGGGTTACATCTCGTACGAAACTTAAAAGTATACCGCTTCTACGAATAGCTCGTAATGCTGCATCTCTTCCCAGTCCAGGGCCTTTTATCCTTACTTCAGCTCGTTGCATACCTTGATCCACTACTGCTCGAATAGCATTTCCTGCTGCGGTTTGGGCAGCAAAAGGTGTTCCTCTTCTTGTACCCCTGAATCCACAAGTACCCGCGGAGGACCAAGAAATCACCCGACCCCGTACATCTGTAACGGTCACAATAGTATTGTTGAAACTTGCTTGAACATGAATAACTCCCTTTGGTATTCTACGTACATTTTTACGTGAACCACTACGTGTATTTTTACGTGAACCAATTCTTAATATAGGTTTTGCCATATTTTTTCATTTCACAAGAAATATATGGATATATCCATTTCATGTCAAAACGGACCTTTTTTGCCAGCTCCTAGCTCCTTAGAAGTGCCTTTTCCTTTACTTTATTTCCTTTAGTAAGATTATCCTTGTCTTTGTTTATGCCTCGGGTTGGAACAAATTACTATAATTCGTCCCCTCCTACGGATTAGTCGACACTTTTCACAAATTTTACGAACGGAAGCCCTTATTTTCATAGTTGTTATTCCTTAATTCTGTGAATATATTTATTGTTGGACGAAAAAAGGTTTCTTGATATTTTTGAATCTTGAATTGTATCTTCGTGAAAGGAATGTTGAAATTGAAAAAAAAACCATTTACTGATTTGAATCTTTGTTATGGAATCTAGAAAATGGCTGTCCCCGGATTAACTTATACCTATACCTACCTAAGAACTTACTAAAATTGTTAATTTTTTCTCCTATAGGTATACCTATCAAAAAATATGTCGAATCCTTTCAGAAGCATGACCTAAAATCAAACAAATTTTTAATATCTAAAAAAAATCGAACCATGCAGTTCGGAAGTGATTAAGAAAGAAAACTTTCATTAATTCATTTTTTTCTTTAATTTCATTCGAGGTAAAACATCCGAAACTTTTTTAGCAGGGGTGGTATTACACAACCCCCCTTTTTCACAAATCGTAAGTTCCGGATATCCAATTTTTATATTAGAAGGATTACCATATATAACACAAAATTTCTCCGCCGATTCTTTTTAGTCGAGCTTCTCGGTCTGTCATTATACCTTGAGAAGTCGAAAGGATTACAATTCCTATTCCGCCTAAAATTCGTGGAATTCGTTGAGAGTTAGAATAGATTCGTAGACCCGGTCGACTTATTCTCTTTAAATTTAAAATCGTTTTATAGGATTCTTTCTTATTTCGTCTATGTCGTAGGGTTAAAATCAAAAAATATTGGTTGTTTTCACGATGTTTCCTTACGTTTTCGATAAAACCCTCTCGTAAAAGTATTTTAACAATGCTTTCGGTGATGTTAGTCGATCCTATCCGAACCGTTCCTTTTCTATTCATGTCAGCATTTCGTATAGAGGTTATTATATCAGCAATAGTGTCTTTCCCCATGATAAGTTAAAATTCCTTATTGTTCTATAAATTTTGATATAATCAACATGTTCTTTTTCTTTTATTTATATATAGATATAGACGAATTATATATTAATATATGAATTTAATTATTAATATTTGATTATTAAGGGTATATGCGTGATACACAATCTATTTATTAATTTTAGTTCAATACCTTTTTTTTATCCTATACTAACTATCGATACTTAGGTCTTATAATACCTCAGGAGCTAATGAAACTATTTTAGTAAAGTTTAATTGTCTCAATTCCCGTGGGATCGCCCCAAAAACTCGAGTTCCTTTTGGATTTCCTTCTTGATCAATGACAACTGCGGCATTGTCATCATATCGTATTATCGTCCCATTTTTACGTTTGAGTTCTTTACAAGTACGTACAATTACAGCTCTGATCACTTCTGATCTTTCTAGAGGAGTATTTGGTATTGCTTCCTTGATTACAGCAACAATAACGTCACCAATATGAGCATATCGGCGATTACTAGCTCCTATTATTCGAATACACATTAATTCTCGAGCCCCGCTGTTGTCTGCTACATTCAAATAGGTTTGTGGTTGAATCATATCATTTTTTTTTTATCTCTTCTTTTAATGCAAAGGACGAAGTAAAAAAATATTGTTTGTCAAAAAAAGAAAACTTAGAATCTTTTTATGCTTAAATGTTATTTAGCTTTTTCATTCTAAATTCCTATTAAGAAATAATGAATTGGGTTTTTATAGGCATTTTGGATGCCGCTATTGACATAGCTTTTCTGGCTATGTTTTCGGGTACACCACCCATTTCATAAAGGATTTTACCTGGTTTAACCACAGCTACCCAATACTCCGGGGAGCCTTTCCCAGAACCCATACGCGTTTCCGCAGGTCTTACTGTAACTGGTTTGTCTGGAAATATACGTACCCAAATTTTTCCACCACGTCGTACATTTCGTGTCATTGCTCGTCGCCCTGCTTCTATTTGTCTAGATGTGATCCAAGCGGGTTCAAGTGTTTGAAGAGCATATCTGCCAAAACAAATACGATTCCCACGAGAAGATATTCCTTTTAGTCTTCCTCGATGTTGTTTACGAAATCTGGTTCTTTTTGGGTTATAGTTGATTAAATTCTAAATTAGAAATTCCATCTCTACTACAGAACTGAACGTGAGAGTTTCTTCTCATCCAGCTCCTCGCGAATAAAAGGACTCAAAAAGCTTGTATTTAAGATATAGATGTAGTTAATGATTAATTCTATTAATCATGGTATTTTTTTGAAATTTCATCCGATCTCTTCTAAATTTTTGTATGTCTTTTTCGAAATGGAATCCAAGATTCATTATATTTATTTCAAAATAACGTAATATCATCATCTCAAATGTTGTTTTTGTTAGAGTTAGAATATTCTAACAAATCCTTATTTCCTTTTATCTTTTAAATTTTTGTTTTTCCTTTTTTTTTTATAAAAAAATTTCGCCGACGAATATTTACTCTTTCAATCTCTATTTAAGTTTGATGTTTATCCCACGAGGTCTCAGAATAAAAATCAGAATAGATAATAAAGTTTCTGGTTTATTCCGCCAT
Organism: Cardamine resedifolia; assembly: GCA_014578085.1. Taxonomy (NCBI): domain Eukaryota; kingdom Viridiplantae; phylum Streptophyta; class Magnoliopsida; order Brassicales; family Brassicaceae; genus Cardamine; species Cardamine resedifolia. The sequence goes on along the minus strand of VBRH01000466.1, from coordinate 4,535 downwards.
CCTGTCCAATGAATTACTAAGATTTGTTTTTCAAGAGAATCCTCTATATTCATGGGTTCCGTCGTTCCCATCGCTTCTTGATTAATCATTAGGCCCGAATTCTACAATGGAGCTCTTACATGAAATTTTGAATTTCATTTTTTTATTTTTTTTTTGAGTCAATTTTCTCAGTTTTTATTGGCTCAAGGCTCTTAATTTTTGGTTTTCGGAACAGATTTATCTAATTATTATGAATGAATCTGTATTGATGCTTTATTACATTGCTTTTCTTACAGTGACCTCATAGACTTTCCAAATTGGAATCATATATCATTAATATTCAATTTTTTCTCTCTTTCTTTCTTTCATCTTTCCATTTATCCGCATACTTTTGATTACCTTTCATAAGTTACTAATCATATTTCTTTATTTATTCTTTTTTTTTTTTTACAAAAAAATTCAGTTGCTACAATGATATGATCAGTCTATCATATCTTGACTTATTTTTTTGGATCCAGATAATGCGAAGCAATGAGTTGCTTAGGTTATTTATTAATGCTATAGTTATTAGTTGCTGTTATAGGTAAGTTCTTTTTTCTTTTTTGTTTATCTTAATCTAATCCTAAACCAACGAGTCACACACTAAGCATAGCAATTATATCAAAGGAGTTTTGATGGAAATTTTTATTCAACCTTATAGAATTGCTGCTTTTATTCTTAAACACAAAAAAGAAGACTGCAATTTTTTTTTTTTTCTGTGTTCTGTATAGTGTTAGAATAGTGTTATATTACTGTTATATTACTATTACATAGTTTTAGTTTTTTTATTGTTGGATAAAATGTAAAGACAAATAAAGTTTTTTTATTCTTCGTCTACGAATATCCAAATTTTTATTCCTAAGACTCCATAAATAGTTCGAACTGTATAGGAACAATAATCAATTTTAGCTTCAATTGTTTGTAAAGGAACTCTGCCTTCTCTGATCCATTCAACACGTGCAATTTCTTTTCCGTCAATACGTCCTGCAATTTGTACTTGAATTCCTTTTGTATTCGCCTGTTCAGTTAATTCAATAGCTTTTTTCATTGCTTTTCGAAAAGAAACGCGATTTTTTAATTGTCCAGCTATAAATTCTGCAAGAATATTAGGATCCCCATACGGATTGGAAATTCTGGTAATAGCAATGTTGAGTTTTCTATTGACACAATTAAGTTCTTTTTGAACATTCATCTGTAATTCTTCGACTCTTCGGGGTTTATCTTCAATTAATAATTTAGGAAATCCCATATAGATTATGATCTGGATGAGGTCGATTCTTTTTTGAATTTCGATACGTGCAATTCCCTCCATACCAGAGGATATTCTTATATTTTTTTTGACATAATTTTTAATACAGTCTCGTATTTTTTTATCTTCTTCTAAACCTTCAGAATACTTTTTTGGTTGTGCAAACCAAAGAGAATGATGACTTTGGGTTGTACCAAGTCTGAAACCAAGTGGATTTATTTTTTGTCCCATAGGCCTCCACTACTATATGTATCATAACATGTTAGATTTCTGTTTTCATTGCTACATCCAGGTTTTTTTAAATACATTAAATATTCTTCATATTGTTGATAGAAGGATATATCTTCCAATACGATAGTTATATGACAAGTGGATCTTTTTATGGGGTAACTCCGTCCTCGGGCCCGAGGTTTTAATTTTTTCACAGTATTTCCTTGGTTCACTTCAGCTTTACTAATGACTAAATTGGTTTCTTTGAAACCTTTATTGTGACTAGCATTTGCTGCTGCCGAATAAACCAATTTAAAAATGGGATAACATCCTCGATAAGGCATAAGTTCTAATATCATAAGTGCTTCTTCGTAGGAACGTCCACGGATTTGATCAATAACTCTCCGTGCTTTGTTGGCAGACATAGATATATATTGCCCTAAAGCATATACGGAAGTATATGATTTCTTCTTTCTCTTCTTTATCATAAGGTTTACCTCTCACTAAAAAAAAAATCTATATTCATTTTTTTTAATTCATTTAATTATAATTAACGAC
>VBRH01000465.1:25650-39728 GCA_014578085.1 Cardamine resedifolia | reverse complement strand
TAGAAAAGTTTCAAAACAAATAAAAATTAAAACAAATATAAAAATTAAATTAGTGTACTTGCTATTTGTAAACTTTAAGAACAAACCTAATAACATAAATGACGAGAAAATCTTGTCTAGGTAAAAAGATTTAAACTAGAAAAATAAAAAATAAATTAAATACAAATATGAAAAACCAAAATCATATGTAACCAAATTATGAATTTAAAAAGAAAAAAAAAAGTAAACTCAAAAGATGATAAAAAATCCTATAAAATGAAAAATAAGAAGAAAAACAAAATATTGCATGATAAAAATATTGTTTTCCTTTAATAAATTTTAGGAAATTGATTTGTATTACACAATATTTATACTCAAAATAATATTTGAACTCATACAATATAGACAATAATTACATGATATCTATAGACCACAAGACGCTATATACAACATATTACATTCTCTGGAGTTTTATAAATGAGTTAATGACATAATTTGAAGAACCAATTTTGAAATGAACATTTTCCATAATTTTAATGTGAAAAGAAATCTCTAAAATGTGAAAATTAAACATTCGAAGTCTCTTTTGAAAATAAAATTATGAAATAATCTATATTTTTTAAGAATTTATCTAATTTATTTGCTGAGAGTAAATCATATTGACCAACAGAAAATAACAAAATTATCGATAAAATAACTCATATTTAGATAACACATGATCTCTATTATTTTCTCATCTAAGAAAAACATTTCCCATATAAAAATAAAATTTTAATAAATATTATTAATCACATCTAATTTTTATGAAATAAATATACTAAAATACCCACGCGTCTAAAACTTAGTTATAATAAAAATAATAATCAAAAGGCCACTTTGTTTAACGTATCTAAGTTCACCTTCTAGAAGGAAATTTCGGGTGGGTCCCAAAACGATGCGGATCCTAACTTCATGGCCACGGGCCCACGGTGTTTCAGCGTCTTTTGACGGCGTCGTTTCATATACTTTACCTTACCACAAGAAATGCTTTCGATCTTCCTTGCATCTTCCTTTGTCATTTTTGTATAAGTTTTTCCGGTTTATTCGTTTGTCCCAAAGTCTTTAAGGATAATAACAGTTTTGACAACTTGTCATGTCATGGATTAAAAAGACCGAACTAAAGTTGAATCATTGACATGCTATTTTCCTCCTTTATACCGGTAAATTGAGTGTTCATAATTGATTTAAATTTTGATTGTATGTTTGAGTTAAATGTTGAGTTTCAATATTAGGAGTGGGGTTGTTTTCCGGGAGAATTTCAGATTTATTCGCAAGTCGGAAGCAAATAAGACCAATGCTTAGAATGGAACATATTTTGGGTCAAGTTGGCGCAAAGGGAGGATTCGCCATGAACAAAATAAATTTATGCGGGATTTGACCACTTAGCCCAAAACGGACAATATCATACTAATAAAGAATTGATTTGGACTTGCACAAGCCCAAAAATATCCCACTTGAGACTTAAGTCCAAAAGAGAAATTAAATACTACGTACCAAATTTTACTATTGCCAAATCGACATGTTTTAGCAAAATTAAATCGAAGTAATTCTAGTCCAACCCAGTTCAGATAGTTTTGTCCAAACAGGAACATCAAAACCAACTATGGTCGGTTATAAGCCTAACTCTGTTACAGAAGCAACGAACAACAAGAAACAGCAACAACACATGTACTAATACAAACCATTAAGTTACATACTTACATATATCGGTCAATAGAAATTGGACATTATTTGAAAAAAGTCTCGTTGGAATAAATTCTTAGCCATTAGTACCTTTTCAACTAGTCGAAGACTTGTAAATTGGAATTTGTCAGATTCTTAATTATTCACTTACTGAAAACATTTTGTTACGTTGAAAACTTCCCAAATCCGAAAAATCAATTTAACAGGTTTTCTGCCTAGTTTTGTTATCGTGTATTTATGTTATAAACTTATAATCTTATGTTTAATATTTTGTAATTTGCTTGTTTCATTTGTTTGCGTAGTTTTATCTCTATTATATTACACTTCGGAGTATTTCATCATGGTATGCTTCCTATTGTAATATTTTGAATTAACTTTTAGACAAAAAAATTGAATTTAGCAGGATTTTCAGGGACTACTCTAAATTATGGAGTCCGTGATATAAGAACGAGAACAATCTGACTATAAAAAAGGTTTTATTTTGCTATTGTTTGAGATTAATCAGTCTATTATATAATAAGTTTGTTAGTGTCCTCTATAAAATAATTATTTAACTTTTTTATTTAATACTATGAATTAATCCATTCAAATGGAAACACTCTTGGCCCATTGGTTCAAAGTTTAAAAGTTTATACACCAGATATGATTTTTGAATTCCAAAAAATGCAGTTTTTATGGAGTTTAATAGATGATCCATTGGTTAAAGGTTTAAAGGTTTCTACACCAGATATGGTTTTTGAATTCTAAAAAACGCAGTTTTGATGCAGATTAATGGATGAAAGCTTGTAAGATTAAAAAAAAAAATTCATTGAAACAAAATGAAACTTATCATTTCAGTATTTCACTAGTTCCCTTTAAAACCCCAAAAAGGAAGTAAAGACCACATGTGAACGCGTGGAATGTTACCACCAGACACTTTGACCATGTTTTTTCTCCAAATTAACGAGCAGTAATCTTTAGTTTTCTTAAGGAAATTAAATATCCAATAATGAAATCTCGTGAGATTTATTTAATTTACCCTCCAGGAAATCAGAAAACAGACCCGTGAGTGTGAATTTGACAATGATTTCCAACTAATCTACCTAATCCACTGTAATTATATTAATTTAAAAATTTATAAACTGTTTAGCATTCCTGTTTTGTGTTCCTTTTCTTTGAGAACTAACGAATAACCGCGTCCACTTTTGTTTAGTCTTTTTATAAACTTCGATATATTTCGTATTAACGATTACAAAAGGTTTATCATTTATGAGAAATGTGCTGTACAAAAATTCTTAATGCATATACAAATATATCCACTATTACTTTTGTTAATATCAAAAAAAAAAAAAACTATCCACTATTACTACATAACAAATAGTCAAATACTAGTACATAGTGAGTCAAAATCGTACGGCTCGCTATTATTCTCAATAATAATTTTCTTTTAGATGTTAGAGCGATTAAAACGTTTTTAATCTAACATTAATCGGATCCCAAAATTTATATAATATTTTATAAATTCTTGCAATACCAATTGAGCCGCCAGATGCAGTTGAAGTAACATGTAGGTTAGAACCGGTCTTCCGTTTTTACTTATTCTATAACGTAGTGTGACACTTCGGTTTTACAGAAAAAATGGTAATTTGTTGTTAAAAAGTATTCATTTTAATCGTTTTATTAAAAGGAGAAAAAACAAACCCTTAAATTTGACGAAATATGAGTGTTTTTCTTACGTCATATATGAAAAGAAGAAAGTGAAAACAAAAATAGTCAACAAAGAACAGCTTCCGACTTTGCTTAACCTTTAAAAAGCATCCGCGTTTGCTTTTTCTATAAATATCTTAAAAAACCCAAAACTCTCAAAACTCATCAAACCTTCAAAACAGAACACAATCTCTTAACTTTGTTAAAATGGATCGAACACAATCTCCAAAGCTAGCTCTGTTCGCCATCTGGACAACACTCCTTGTCTTAATCGTGAATGGCCAATCAGGTTGTGACACTCATAGGTTCGCCAACAACATAGTCTTCGCCGATTGCAATGCCCTGCCAGCACTCGGCTCTTTCCTCCACTGGACCTACAACGAGCAAAACGGCACCGTTTCAATCGCCTTTCGTCACCCGGCAACCTCTTCATCTTCTTGGATTGCTTGGGGAATCAATCCAAGTGGGTCACAGATGGTTGGGACGCAAGCTCTAGTCGCCTTTACCAATTCTAGTGGCCAGTTCCAAGCCTATACCTCTCCTGTGACTTCCTACGGCACGTCGCTCGAACGTGGAAGCCTTAGCTTCCCTGTGAGCCTTGTGTCCGCGACTCTAGTCGGTGGTGAGGCTACGATCTTTGCAACTCTTCAGTTGCCGCAGAATTTGGTTGCGGCCAGCCAGGTTTGGCAGGTGGGACCTGTTGTTAATGGTGTTCCTTCGAGACATCAAACGACAGGAGACAATATGAGATCGATCGGTAGGATCGATTTCCGGTCAGGTCAGTCATCGGCTAGTGGTGGAGGTTCCGGTGATAGGCAAACTAAGAGAAATGTAAGTTCGCTTTACTTTTTAAGTTTGCTTTGTCTTTACTTTTCTTCTTTGTTTGTTTAATATTGCAGGAATTTAGAATTTATTTTGGGATAAATTAAATTAAAGATAACAATTATAATACTAGATATAGTTATGGAAACCGGTACAAATTCAAAACTAAATTATTTACAGTAAGTTTTAGTTCCGATTCTATTACTATTTTAGAAAAAGTTCTAAAATTATTACAAAATTTAGGTTGATGAAGGTTTCTAAAAGTTTAGTAAGTGTTATTAAATCAAAATCGTTTCTAAATTTTTAATAACTTTTAGCAAACTAAAAATTTGTGATATTTTTGGAAAATCTAAAATTTGTTAATAATAAAATAATAATAGGATATTTTGAGAATTTTGAAATATATGTGCTCAAGAACAATTTTGAAATCTTGTGGATGCCGAATTCTAATTGAATTATTTATTTATTTTATGTCAAATGATCGATAATTGCAATAATAAGACAAGCAGATATAGACGTGTGTGTAAACATACGTATCAATGAATCCACTGACGATAAGAAAACGAAATGATGGCGTATCTTAAAGCCAACCAACTCAATTATTGTATTAGTTAATACAAGCAGCTAGTATCTAAATTATTGTACATAGATCTTTCATATATATATAGTAATAGTAAAGTGATATTTGTTTAATTTTCTCCTAAGTTAGTCAAATATCAACGACGCATTTGTTAGGTTTTCTTTGAAAAAGAAAGTGGGCTTCTTGTCACGGCTTCACCAAACTCTAATATCATGTCTCCACTTCCATAATCAAAATCAATATTTGAATAGTCTTGTTAGTAATTTGACCAAAAAAAAGAAGAAAGAATAGTCTTGTTAGTAAATTTCATAAAATTTAATAACGGGTACTAATTATTTGACTAACTTAGACAGAAATAAAAACGATTTTCTAGATAAAAGTAGAAAAACATGTCTTCCTTTCAAATATCAGAATTGACATATGAAAAAGTCTTATTGCTATTAATTCGTGAATATCAAACTTTAATATTTTTATAATGTAAAATAAGAAACTAAACATTGTACATTGGTCAAAACAGAGACATGGAATACTAAATGCAGTGAGTTGGGGAGTACTAATGCCAATGGGAGCAATGATGGCTCGGTACATGAAGGTCTTCGCTGACCCAACCTGGTTCTATCTTCACATAGCCTTCCAAGTCTCCGGTTACGTCATCGGTGTGGCCGGTTGGGCCACTGGAATCAAGCTTGGCAATGATACACCAGGCACATCTTACTCAACCCATCGAAACCTTGGAATTGCAATATTCACATTTGCCACACTTCAAGTATTTGCTCTTCTTCTAAGGCCTAAGCCAGACCACAAATATCGAACCTATTGGAACGTGTACCATCATGCCGTTGGATACACAACTATCATCCTCTCCATTGTCAATATCTTTAAAGGATTCGATATTTTGGACCCGGCTGATAAATGGCGTTGGGCTTACATTGGAATCCTCATTTTTCTTGGTGCTTGTGTCCTTATTCTTGAGCCACTCACTTGGTTCATTGTTCTTCGCCGTAAGAGCCGTGGAGGTAACACAGTCGCTGCACCGACTTCAAACAAGTACTCTAATGGTGTCAATGGTACCACTACCACTGGACCACATCACCAGGACGCTTAGTTTCACTTTTTGTTTTCTACACTTCTTCTTGTTTGTTCTATTTTGTACGCAATTTTGGATTTTTTTTTCCATTTGATATTTTTAGGCTTATGTATGTATGTATAAAATTTTATTCATTGTGTTAGAGATATTTATATCATTTTATGGAGTCATTAATCTTTTATATGTGTGTTTCGTTCTTGTTCTATGCTTCATGTATGCAGTACTTGTATAACGATTTGAGGTAAAAGTGCTCAAATGGTATAGTTAAGCTATAAGATTAGTTAGATAAATGTGGAGAGAGCTAGTTAATAAATCCGACCACTAAACGAATGTTTTTTTCTTTTACAAAATACTAGATTAGTATCTCGGCTATACACATATTTCACATATTTGTATTTTGTGTGTGTTAATTGCTTACTTCTCCGTCGATCCTAAGTACTAGGCGTACATAGGTTAATTAGTGTGCCTAAAAAAAACACAAACATCAATTTGGTACCGTTGCCGGGGAACTAAGCAATAGCGATTACGATTTGATTTTGTTATTAAAATTGGAATACAAATGTTTTTATTCATGTATCCAAACAATCTTTAATTAATTCTTTAAAGTACTTACAATAAAAAAAAACTAATATTGCAATTTTAATAGTATGAATTATAATTCTCCTATCATCTTTGTTTGATCTTATTTTTAAATTATTTTAATTTATTATATTATACATATAATTAATAAAATTTTAGATTTTTTTTGTGCAAATGTTGTGATTCAAAATTTTTTTCAAAAACATATATTACCTAATCGATGAAGAAAAAATGTATAAAAGTTTAAAATATTAATAACATTAAAAACTATAAAAAGTTTAAAATATATTAATATTTAAACTATATAAAAGTTTATAATATATAAAATATAAAAAATGGATTATTTAATAACCAAACATAATGATTGTTAACATTGATTTTAAAATAAAATATTTTCTTATTATTTTTTAAAGAATTTCTAAAAATAACTTTTAATTAATTATTAATTCAAAATGTGTGAAATGATTAAAATGTTTGGACAATAGTCCAGAGTCATACATAAAAATGAGTGAAATGATTCCAAATACGAATGAGAAAGAAACTTGATTTATTAGGCGTCTAAATTTAAATTTTTATTCACTTTAATCCGGTACTTTAGTTGAAAAAAATTTAAACTTTTAAAAGTTTCAAAATATTATAAATCTATAAACGTTTTAAAAAGTTTCAAATATAATAAATATAGTTAGATCCTTTTCAATAACAGAACATTTTATCTAATTAGATCTTTCAAGTCGAATTGTTTCTTCCTATTTAACTGGAAGTGGTTTTCATAAAATCCAAAAAAATAAATTAAAGTAAATTGATAGCTAGAGTTTTAACCCAAAAATCAATTCGTAAGTGCACGGATAAATGCGCGGTAGTATATGCGGGATCGAATCCACAAGGAATAAAAAGTATCACACTATAAACTTTCGAGAGCATTTTAAAGCTAGAATGATCGGATTTTGGTTTTGGTTTTGTTTTTTTTGTGATTACAATAATGAGACTAACAAAGAAAATAAACTATTATAGAATATAAGATTTAAAACATTTGGTAATAAGGTATTTCAGAGATCAAAGACTCACAAAACAATTGAAATATCAATTCAATAATTAAACACCGTTCTCGAACTATGAAACAATACTAACTCTCTCTCAAGGCATTAACCCGTAAACAAGAAAATGAAACTACGACACTCTAATTTGTAGTCTCATAATCAAATCAGCATTAACAAACAAATTCATTTGGTTCAGAAATATATCTAGCATCAACTCTCATTAACTAGCATCGATTTGCTACATTTACACTCATTGAGGCGTCGAAGACTTTTGATGCGAAAAAAATCCTAAGATCTAAAACTAGATGATCAAGCCAACTTTAGCATTAAGAACATGTGAATCAAAGAACCAATAGACAGAGAATTTAAATCAACAATAGAACCATGAGATCAAAGAGTCTCCTACTTAGAACCCTAAAACCTAATGAAAAGACTACTCACACATAGCGATAACAAAAGCAAATCCATCCCCTACGAGAAGCCGCACTAGGAGGCCCTGTTCAATAGCGTCGGATGTACCATTTTGAGCGGTACATGTTCCATCTCAAGAACAAAGTAAAAAATTTAAGCAAAGTTTAGGGATCTATTGCCGCACAGAGCTTTAATGTAGAAGCCTCACACTTTGTTGAATATTACTTTCCATCGGAAGTTCGGACGAAGAGTAGACATCCTGCTCGCCATGATGGTAGAGGTCAACGTGCGATGTATTCTGTGTATATCCCTGAATTATTTTCCGAAGTTGGTAGAGTTAGTGGAAAAGAAAAAAGACGCAAATTATCACAACAAGAGTTTACACACTTGCATAGATATATCATAACAAATTGTGAGGATATTGCGGAGTATGAAAGGTAAAAAATATATTTATGTCAATTATCGATTATTTGATAAATTAATATTATTTTCTTATATCTTTGTTGTTTTTTTTACAGGATTTACATGGCATTAATACGCAGCTACTATCCGGATAAGTCAGAAGCAGAACTTGAGCAACATAAGGAGAAAGATTTTCGCCTTGGTTGCAATTTTACGTTAGTGTTTAAAAATATTTATTGATTTATAAATTTTAAAAAATATTTTACTAATTTTTATAGGTATTTTAAAGAATGGAAAATTGTCAAATGTTTCCCACATGGTTAATAGAATTTGTTAATGGTCCAATCTACGTTACCAATTCATACCCATGGTATTGCACTAGGGGATTTGCGTTTAAGATTCATGAAGAAGTTAGAACGAGACCAAATTCAAATTATGGCATTTCGGCTCAATGTGGTGACGTGGTTTACTACAACATTCTGAAAAAATATTGGAAGTGCACTACCCAGGAATGTTGACTTGAGGTGCATTGTTTTTATGTGTGATTGATATGATTCATTCCTTGGGCGTGGTGTTAAAGTGGATCAATTTGGTGTGACTTCTGTACATTCAAGACGGATGCTAATTAAATACGACCTATGCATCCTAGCGTCACAAGCATATCAGGTTAGTTCGTTAAATTTATTTATTCAAAATATGTATGTTATTTATTATAATCTGTATTTAAGAAATTATAATTATTTATGTTTAGGTTTGCTACATCTGTTACCCATGAAAGTTAGTAGAAAAATGATACCCTCCCCCACACTTACTTCACACTGACCCGATGTGAAAGTATACAAAGAGGATGAAAAAGGACTCCAAGAAATGCAAAATGAACCAAAAGATGGTATAAGACAAGGGAAAGTAGTGTGGTACCAAAGATCAGTGGCGGTTGGACGGGCTCTCGCTGGAGCTTTCGCTCTGTCCTAGCTTTCTCCGGCGGCATCTGCTGAGGCGGCTATCTGCGGTGTGAGTAGACGAGTGAGAGTTGGCTTCTCCACCAGAGTGTGTGGCATCTTTCACATACTTATTGTGCATTTCACGCTCTTGGTCGTTCAAAGCAGTCTCATGATCATCGTCTTCTTGGACTTGGGGACGAGAGGCACAAGTGCATGGTCTAATCTTCGCGATTACTCCCCATATCTTGTGGAGCATCCCGTTGTTTATGTGTCCCGTGTCAATGATCCATTGTTGTCTTTCAGCTTCAGCACCCTGTGGTGGAACCAGTGGTAGTTGTATTGGCTAGAATCGGATGGCAAGAGATGGTGCAGTTGTAGAGATGGAAAGTGATGATGTTGGTATGTGGGCTGATCTGGTATTTCATCGTCGTCTGCATGCTCGGATAGCTTAGTGGTCGCATCCAGATGATGGACAAGGTATTCAAGGCCTAGGAGAAACTCAAGATTCTCACGAGACACAAGTAATGTGATATTGGGTTTTTGTAACTCACAAAACAACATTTTACCAGCTCGATTCACAAATCGGAATGTATCGGACTCGAAGGATTGATATTTAGTTCGCTTCTTCAATATGAAACAGTTCTCCATGTATTTGATATTGATAGTGGGAAGCGCTTTGTTCGTCTCTGTCGTGGAGAGTTGGATGTCGCCAAATAAGAGGAAAAGGGGAGTAACGTACCCATATGCATCACCTTTTTGGAATTAGGAGTCGTTTTCTTGAGGTTTGCAAACATCGTAGCCAGTATAGCCCCGAGGTTAACATTATTATCAGGGTCTCTACCAAGAGATGCTTAACACCATAATAAAGCATCCATAGCTCATCATCACGAACTGAACCAGACACAACTTTAAAGAAGAATGTGTTGCTGATGATCTTCGCCCCACATCTCAACACATGGTTGCGAATTTTAGCAATATTAGCCCCTTTTGAAGTACAATGCCTTGTCCCAATCAAATTCCAGAATTCAGTTGAGTCTTAGAATCTTGGAAAAGCTACTTCTTCCACGTGACAAATGTCACAAAACTCATAAAGAGTTAGAGAGAGAAATTTATTTTTGAGGAAGAATGTGAGTTTGGCTCGCCACCGGGTTCTTTGGGTCCTCATAAGTGAGACGACATGTTGCAATGAACTCCCGTACTAACGTAGGGTGTGGGTGATGACAAAGCCGATATAGTTTTCCAAAGCCTATTTTCTTAAACACGTGCTCAACATCCTTAAGTAATCCAAGCCGCTCCAACGATAAAAGGAAAAAGAAAACGTGATTTAAAGTTTTTGATTTTTAGGGTATTTATCTCCCTTCCAAAATAAAAGAAAAAAAAATAAAAGAAAAACGAAAATAATAAAATATGAAAGTTGTCTCCAGCAGAATTCTTTTGGCAAAGATCGAACAATGTCTTTTCAAAGTCTCTTATTTTCTTGTTCTTTTCGATCCTATATGCTGCTCTAAGCTTCAATCTCAACCATGTAGCCCTGAAACACGACTCGAAACAAGACAGAACGACACAAAGACATACTCAATGAAAAGAAAAGACTCAAAATAATGGATGAAACAAAAGGGTTAGGATGCTAAAAACACAACACATCATAAATAAAAGATATCAAATATTAGAACTGCAAATCTTAACAATAAATTTGGAGATATTCAATCTTTAAAAATAAATATTGATGTAATCATGGAACAAAAAATATTTTTTGTTTCCTTTTATATTTTCAAAATCATTAAATTAACAATAATTATGTTTTTCAGCGCAATTAATTCTCTAAAATCTTTAATTTACATAGACATATTTTGTTTAAATATTAAGTCATCAAGATATTTGATGTAAATAAATAATATATTAAATATATATTAATATGTTTGTTTAGATAAAAATTAAAAATTTGAAATTAGTTTTATATATTTAAAAATAAAAAGTTAACAACTCAACATGGTTTTAAAAACAAAAAAAATTCTATATTATTATTTAAAAAGTAAATTTAAAAAGATAGATTTATATGTTTTAGTTATTACGAAATGCAACTAAAGATATACTAAAAACATTTGAATTCCCTAAAAATTGAAATGAGATTAAAAATAATCTAAAACATTGGTTGAGTCATAATGACCAACTAGTTTGTATAATCTCTATACGGATATCCCGTTCTAATCTCTTACTCAATCATTTACCGGTTTGAACAAAATAATCAATTCAAAATATGTAATTATATAAAAAAGATCAATTATAATCAATTCAAAACATGTAATTATATAAAAAGAATCAATTATAAAGCTTTAGCTTTAGGACCATATCAAAATTCACAAGTATTGTGCCTCAATTACAGAATCGGTATTCGCCTCGTATCTCACCATCTTAAGTTTATAATTACAAGTAAAGTAAAACCTCTATAAATTAATAACGTTAGGACTACACTAATTTATTAAATTTTATTAATTTATCATGTTTATTAATTTATAGAAATAATATTTGGATCAAAATATCAATTTGGGAATGGAAAAATTTATTGATTTATCATGCTATTAATTTATTGAATATTAATTTATAGAAGTTTCACTTTATAATCAACTAAGATTTCACACCACGTTATAAATTAACTAATTTCCCAATTGGTATTTGCTTAAAGCTACATAGTTACAAAAGGCAAGGAATCAGAATGTGGCATACAAAAAAATTTAATTGTTGCTCCAAAAAAATGTGTGTTGTATCAGTTTAATTGCATCACAAAAATAAATTATAACTATTAGTTTGAGTTACTTATTAATAACCAAAATAAAATTTGTGAATTAAAATCAATTAAAATAAGTGATGTCATTTTTAGTAATTTAACATCAATTAAATAAAATTGATATTTATTTATCTTAATTTGCACCATTTAAAAAATATACAAATACAAATTAACATCAATTTTTTAATTGATAGAAAATTATACTATTATTTAAAATGATGTAGTTTATTTTCTCACATTTGTCCCACATCCGCAAAACAAGTTGGGAATAAAAAATTACTCTTCTATAAATAAACTCATTAGAGCTTTTTTATCAACACCAAGTTATTACTTTTAAATATTTTATTTTAATTAATATGTTAAAATAATATGTGAGACATTATTAATAAATTTACATATTATCATTTAAAATTACTAATATTTAATTAACTAAATTTAGTAAATTTTGATTAATATTGCATCAATCATTTATAATCGATGCAATTATAACATTAGTTATAAACAAATGATATATAAGTATACAACATCAGTTTTATGAAGGTTATAATCGATGCAATTATAACATTAGTTATAAACAAATGATATATAAGTATACAACATCAGTTTTATGAAGGTTACAGTTTCTTTCCTCACCAACCCATTTAACATTTGGAATACCAGTTGTAAAAATCAGGCAAAGTAAAAATCGAAACATAGAATTCCTCCTTGTAGAACTTTATAGTGTATATTATATAGAGAAAGAGATTAAAAAAAAAAAGTTGGTATGCTATCTTCCTATAATTTAAGAAACAATTGATTCGTTCTAGATGAAGCTACAAACTGAAATAGTGGTAAATCAAGTAATAGTAGAACCTATATATATGTACAGCATCCAGTTCATTAAGATGGATAAATTTATTTAGAATATAAAGATAGCTTATGAAGAATATATTCCATTGATGTTATAAAAGAGAGGGAAATTAAAGGTGAAAGGGGGCATATATTTAAAGCGTGACTACCATCCACTAAGGTTAAGATAAAGGTAATTATTCGCAAACTTAATCTATCACTGGTCCAACCGAATCTTAGTTACCTTTTTAAGATCTCAAATTTTCAACCTAAATATTCATTCTCCACTGTTTTCCATCATATTTCAACTTATAGAGAAAATTTGTTTTTTTTCATAGTATGACCAAAAAATATGTACATATAAATAGATTTGGATAAAGAGACCAGTCCCAATAAAATTTTGAATATGTTTGAAAATTTGTTAGTTTTATGTATTTATTTGTGATTTAGGTAGTTTTTGAGATTTGTTTAGTTTTATGAAAGTTTTTAAAAGAAAAATAGGGAGAGAGAGTTTTAATTTGAAACTATCATAAAACTATTTAAATTTTAAAAACTATTTAAATCACAAATAAAAATATAAAAACTATCTTTTTTTCCAATTTTTTCTAAAAAATTTTAATCCGTCACGTGTCACGTGTCACCAGTTCAATCAAGTATGACATCAATCAAGTAATTACTTTAAAAAGATTATGTATAACTCCAATCAGAAGACCGAGTGGAATTTGTTTGGATGTACATAACGGTGTGAATGGGAATGGAAAAACATTTTGGATTCCAAGGTTTAAAGAGTTAAAAAGAGTTTGAATTCTCTTAATGCGATCTTAGTCATGATTGATCACTAGACATATATATATATATATATATATATATATTATATTTTGTTTTGGTCATCAAACACACATAAATTATTGTTCTTGAATTATTGACATGTGCCGAAAATTAATTTCGGTTTTGGTGAGACCAAGTTATATAACCACAAATATTTTGAATTAAATAATTTTTGTGCCAAAACAAATAGTTTGGTAGTTAGATTTTTATATCCATTTAGTAAAAAACATTTTTGCTATTTATTTTAAATAATTTTAAAATATTTAGAAATAAAAAAAGGTGTATTTTATCTTTAAAATGGTGTAGGAAGTCGGAACTAAGGATAAAAAAAAGTAAGTAATAGGAAGGTAATTCATGATTGAATTATGGTATGGTAGGGATAAATTTTGCT
>VBRH01000465.1:11484-25014 GCA_014578085.1 Cardamine resedifolia | reverse complement strand
TTGATGAGATATGAAACTTTGGAGAGAGGAACCGTATGGGCTTCTTTTATTTTGGTGAAAAATTGATTTGCAAGTGGGCAACTTGGAATTTGCTTTTTTTCATTATTAGTGCTTCTCTTTACCATCTTTATTTTATTTTCTTACCTACATTTTGTCAATTTTTTATAATTATATTTTTTTGTTTAATAACAAAAGTGGTATGGTAGGGATAAATTCTCTCCTTTGCACTCCATAATTTACTCACCACTATGTGATATATATATATATGGCAAATTATACAAAAACAAGTTAATCATTTGCAAAACGTCTTAAAAATTCAAAATATTTGTAAACTATGTGAAATCTCGAATTTTAACCCTATTAAACTATATCCATATGCACGATTTATGTCTTTGTAGTAATAACGGAGTCGAGTTCCATAAAGAATTATGGAAGACATTTTCGAAATATTTTTATATAATTTAAAACGATTCCAATTAGTCTAATAATCACTCTAACATTAATTTATATTTGTTATGAAAAAAAATCTCATTAAAAATTATCTACAAATTTTATCGAACACATCTCATATATTAGACATCCATATCAAGATTTTGAATGATTAAATCAAAATTAACCTTAAATACTTCGTAAATAAAAGAATGTATAGTAAAATCTTTATAAATTAATAATGTTGGAACTGTGATATTTTATTAATTTATAGTGATATTCATGTACATAGAGATTAATTTCAAGCGATTATAATTAAATTTTATTATAAAAGCGATGAAAATTTGAGTTCAAATCAATTTATCTAAATAAAATTAATGTTTTGAATGCTATAATTTGCAGTTTTGACTTAAATATTTAACATTAAAAAAAAATTGTTGATGATAATTGACAAAAACCTATCAATGAATTCACTTATGCAAACGACTAACATAAATTCAATTTACGATTAATGACGACAATTATAATATTTTAACAACTTAAGACTATAAAAATAAAAATGATACATATTTAGAAATTAAAAACTTAAAAATGTTTGCTACTTTAAAACAAGTTATATATAGACGATGTGAAACAAAATATAACAACAATGTTTGATACAATAAAAATTAGAGATATGCTTTAACAATATTTAGTTTTTAGAAAACAATAAAACCATACATTAGTATATTATATATGATATATATATATATATATATAATGAAACACAACACAACAACAATGTTTGATACAGTAAAAATTAGATATATGGTCTAATAATATTCAATTTTTAGAAAAACACTAAAAGCGTACATTAGTATATGTATATCATATATAATATACTAATGTATATTGTGACTATTAATTTATGATATTAATGGGACTATAGATTTACATAGAATTTTCAAAAAAAAAATTATCTTATTTTCTTATCAAATTTTGTTAATTTTTACACTGATCCGACTCGAGACCAGATAATTTTATTATTTTATAGTGTATTAATTTACCAAGTACTAATGTATAGAGATCTAACTATAGTGTTAAACATCAGAAATCAAATGTCAATTCATTATAATCTACCAAACCCATAATCCATTATATAGCTACCCACTCATGGTTTTAAAATAGAAAAGTTAACAAAAGTTAGAAAATAAGACAAGAGGCAACAAGATACATTTGAATACGATACTAAATCAAACAAAACTCCTAGAAATACGAACTATAGACCACATAGCTATACATATAAACTAATTTAATGTTTTCGTAACTACACGAACTATTGACTTCACATAATGACATGCACAAAGTATTATGTGTCATGTGCCCAACTACATCAAATATTGGTATCACATAGTGACATGCACGAAGTATCATAAATCATCTATGCAATACCATAATCATTTTCAATATTTTAATTTAAAAGTTATAATATCTAGATCATCAAATCCGAATAGAATAATTGGTCAAAATATCAATAAAAATAAATTTCATTTAATTTTTTTTTGTATTATTTTAGAAATCACATAATATATATATTCTAAAATGTTTATAAAAATCAATTTGAAAATTTTATATTAAATTTTATTTTATATTTTTTAAATAAAATTTTATATTACAATTTAATTTTTATCTAGTGTAGAATAGGACAAATATTTGATATCCTAGAATTTTGGGATACCAAATTCGATCTGTTAGATCTGACAAAATAATGATCCGGATATATCAAAAATAGGTTAAAACTAAAATAGTAATATAAATTTTGTATTCCCTTATGTCTCTCTGGAAGATGCTTATAAGCGGCATTATCAATACTAAAATAAAATTTCTATTATTATTTTAATTTTTACCTATTTTGGACAAATTCGGGTAATTATTTTTTGGATCCGATGAATCTAATTTGGCATCATGAAATTTCACGATCTCAAATATGCGTCCACTACTACACTAAAAAAAATTAAAATAATAAGATAAATTTTATTTAAACAAATATAAAATAAAATTTAATATAAAATTTTTCACATTGATTTTATAAATATTTTAGAACATATTTATTATGTGATTTCCAAAATAATACATAAACTTTTTTTAATGAAATTTATTTTTGTTGATATTTTGACCAATTATTCTATTTGGATTTGATGATCCGGATATTATGATTTTTAAATTAAAATAATGAAAAATAATTATGGGGTTGCGTACATAATTTATAATACTTCGTAATACTTGGTGTAGTTGTGCACATGATATATAATACTTCTTGCATGTTACTATGTAAAATCAATAGTTCGTATAATTATGAGAACATTAAATTAGTTTGCATGTGTAGTTATGCCGTGACTTATAGTTCCTATAACTGATAATCATTATTTCCAATAAATAAGATCGAAAAAAAAAAAAACAAAAAGGAACATATCAAATTCTTCAAATTTGTTTGTGTACTCTACAAACAATGCGAAGCGAAATCAAAGACAAAGAGATCGCATGTCCCATCCGAATAATATTGTTGAAGTGTAAATTGGAAAAAAAAAACGCGCCAATGTTTACGAGTTCAAGTGACTTAAGTCTTTGCAGTGATGGCCCACACGCAACACTTCACTAACTTGGAAGTTTCGGACTTTAGAGCATAACATAATGGCAGATTTTCGATGATCTCCACAATTAACTATGGGCAGAGCCGCAGAGGTCATGGAGTATAAAACAATCAACAAACTTTAATAGTTTCATATAATTGGTTTAATAATAATTATATTGGTTTAATATATTAAACAAAAGTAAGTATTTTGTGCGTGAGCATGACGCGCCATATCTATTCTCTCTCAAAACGAAAAAAAACAAGTCACCTCAGATCAGATCTTGCTTCTATGGCATCGTGAGGTTTGTGCCGGTGTCAGGGAGGGCTCCTTCAACCGATCTTCATTGTCGGTTAGGAAAGTGGTTGTGGTTGAAGAGTGTTAACGGTCTTGAGTTTTGAGTTGCTCTCTTCGTCGGTGTGAGCTGCTCGAGGACCGTGGTTCTTGGCCAAGGTCTTCTCGTATTGTGTTTGAAGTTCATGTTTCCTCCTTGGCGGAGCGGCGTGTTGGCGCAGTCGAGGGCGGTTCACGGCGGCTCCATTTAAAGTGTGTTGGCTAAGCACCACGAGGCTTAGCTCCGCCTTTGGCCGGATCGACGAGGATCGGAAATCTCCGGTGATTTGGTTGGGCCTATGAGATTAGACGAACAACAACCATCGAAACTATTGTCTGAATTGTTTTTCACTCATCCTGCTTCTCATGGAGCTCCGTGGAGGTGATAATAGCTGGTTTTGGTCCTCACGTAGGAGAAGGTTTCTCCGATATGCTAGGTTAACTCCGGTCTCTGGTTCATCTTTGGCGTTAACGCTTGAATCCGCTGGCTAGGAGTAGGGTTTGTAGAGCAGTAGAGGAGATGAAGACATGCCTGGTTTAGGGAGGACCCATCACCAGCTCATAATCCTAATCTACAACCTAGAAGACCAGAGAGAGCTAGAAACCGAGATATAAACGATGATTGGCGAGACGAGGAGACAAAGACTTGAAACTCATTGTGCCAACATTTGTTGGGAGAGTAAATCCCGAAGCTTACCTTAATTGGAAAAAGAGAATGGAAACCATCTTTGAATGCTACATCTACTCGGATGCAAGAAAGGTATCTCTTGCGACGACTTAATTCACAGAGAACGCTTTAGCTTGGTGGATAGAGAAGTCTCAGAAAGAAGGAGGCATAGAGACGGATATATCAGTACTTGGGAGGATATGAGGTATCATTTGAGATGCTCAAGAACAGAGTAGAAGTTGAAGATTCTGAGGAGACTCTAATGGTTCAGTTCTTAGACGGTTATAATGATAGAGTTGCAAGATAGGTAGAGAGGCAAGTGTACCGTGACTTAGAAGATTTGTTACACTTAGCAATACAAGCGGAGCAACATATCGAGAGAAAGACCGCTCATACAAATAGAAGTAAGCCTACTTGGATTCCCAAACCCCAGAGGAACCTAGATAAAGAAAAGTCTATAGAAACCGAGTCTAAGTTCAAGAAGACTATGCCGGAAACATCAAAACCAAACATACCAAAGCAAGGTATGTCTCAAAACCAAAGAACTCGTTAAATTAATTTTTTTAAATATGAGAGAAAGGGCCACTATGCAATAGAGTGTCCAAATCAATTAGTCATGGTACTTAGAGACTATGGAGAGCATGAATCCCAAGATGAAACCGATGAAGACCAAGTGGATTATGAAGAGGATGTGGTCAATTATCTAGATGTAGGAGAGCTACTAGTGACAAGGCAAGCTCTCAGCTCATCTTTGACCCCGAGGCCGTACAAAGAGAAAACATTTTCCACTATCGGTGCACTATAAACTCCAAGGTATGTAGTCTCATCATTGATGGAGGTTCTTGTACTAATGTTTCAAGCAAATGTTTGGTGGAAAAGCTAGTTCTCAAGAGGAAAACTCGAACCCAGCCAGGACATATGTGCCTTCCAAGGAGCCTACAAAACGAACCAGGAGGATTTAAGCAACAAACCAAGTTTTTACAGAAACTTAACTCATCAGAGATTCACGGAGAAGTGGAATTTGACCAATATGAGCTCGGACCAAACCTGATAGAGGCCCAAGGGTAGATGCGTCCAAGAAAGATAATGCACCCGCGTCCGAAGAGTCTACTGTGCCTTTAACCTTCACGTTTCCAACACCAACCGGTCAAGATCACGGAATGGCACTCTCAACCCCAGCCCTACCTTCAAGAAGCATCAAAAGAGAGCAAGATCACATCATAAGAGACAAGAGTCATGTGTGGAAGACGTTGCTACATCCGCTTAACAAGCCGAGCTCCAAAGTATTCTCCGGGGATCATATATCGTCTTTTCACCGTCACTTGAAGACTCTTGGATCTTACCAACTTTGGGAAGCATAGACTGCGTGTCTTCACCATCACACAAGTGTGGAGACACCCCTCAAGACGCCAAGATAGTTGCACTCTTTTTCCCCACCTCGGATTTATCCCAACGGGTTTGCCGAGTAGGTTTTTAACGAGGCAATGAAACTTGGTGCATCACACTTCACTCCCGATGCTTAATCCTACTTGGAAATAACCATGACAAGGGAGAATTAGCATGAAGTGTGATCCTATATACAAGAAGGCAACTCACCATAATAAGCCTTCTTTTCTCCTTATTTTCCCTTAGTTGTTTTGTCCTCTTGTGGCCCGTTTAGGAAGCTTGTGTTAGAAACGAATGGGCCTTCCTTTGTCACTTGTTTAGGCATTGCTTAATCTAGATGTATGCCTATATAAAGACTGGTTCCTCATTGTAAAAGGGTTAGACGTTTATAGAAAGAAAACCCTCTTAAACTTCTCATTTCGGAATTTCTCTATGGAGCCGGGCTCTAGGGTTTCCGACTTTTCTTCTTGTTCTTGAGCTGGGCTCAACCTGAAACGTGATTTATCACTATCTAGTCCATAGATAGTGTGGTTTCACTTCGATCCATTTCGTTTACCATCTCCTTTGGTCGGATTCTACTCTCCCTTGTGGTAGTTATCCTTTCGCCGCCTATCTTCCGCATAAAAGATCCTTGGTTGAATCAAATTCCCAAGAGTCCTCACCAACCACCAGATTTGAATCCTCCCTCACCCCTAGGGGTGTATCAAGTGGTATCAGAGCTTTAAGCCTGGTCATGGTGATAGATCTCATTTTATCTTGCATTTAGCTTAGTTTGTCTCTTTTGTGTTCATCTTGTGTTCATTGCATCTCCTTCCCATATTTTTCTTTTTCTGCCATTTTCATTCATAAAAACCCAGAAAAATATCATGTTTTTATTCCCAGGTTGTTAGTTTGCATCATATCTATTTGCATCTGTTTTATAAAAGTTTTTCAAGAAAAATTGCATCTTTGGTGTTCTTCGTGTTCTTGGTGTTTTTCGTGTGTTCATCACACTTTTTCCACCCAGAATCACCTCTGCCTCATCTTGCATCATTTTCTTCATGATTTTGTGTTATGTTGCATCTTAGATTCATCTCCTTTGATTTTGTTGCATTTCATAAAAGAAAAACCCATAAAAATCCTATCTTGTTCTTTCCTTGCATCTCATCGGTTTGCTTTTGTTTGTTGCATTTCATAATTTTTAAAATTCTGTCTTTATCATTTCTGTGTTTAGGTTGTTAGATCTGTTCCATTTCGTTTGTATCCATATTTTTAAAAATCCTATTGCATATTTGTTTCCCCCTTGTGTTCATCATCCGTTTTTGTGTTTTTTTTTGTGTGTTTTGATTGAGTTTTTGCTGTGTGTTTAGGTCCCAGTTGTGTGTTTTTCTTTGAGTCTTATTGTGTTCTTGTGTGCTTAGGTCCGCTCGTGTCTTTCTTCCTTTTGTTAGTGTCTTTCATTCTTTTGTTAGTGTCTTTCCGCCATTGTTAGTGTCTTTCTGCCATTGTTAGAGTCTTTGGGGAAGAAATGTCCTTGTGTTGGTCAAAGCCGCGTCATTTGACCAGTCCAAGCCGCGTCCTTCCTTGTGGTCCAGCTTGTGTCGTGTCTTTTTGTGTGTGTGGTTTAGGATTAGCCGTTCTTTTGTGCTTTTCCGCCATTGCTAGGTCCCAGTTTGCGTTTTAGAGTCTTTGGGGGAGAAATGTCCTTGTGTTGGTCAAAGCCTCGTCATTTGACCAGTCCAAGCCGCATCCTTCCTTGTGGTCTAGGTTGTCTCGTGTCCTTTAGTGTGTGTGGTGTAGGATTAGCCGTGTCCTTTGTCCTTTAGATTCCTTTTGCTTTTGCTTTTGTTTTGCGTTGTACCTTTGTTTTTAATCGTACATTCTTTTCTTGTAGTCTCAAGTCCTTGTTACTAACCTTACCGTGTTTGGAGAATTATCCCACGGTGAGTTTTTGTTTTTACTAGAGTGTAATAGGTACCGTGTCAACACACGCCGTCGATCGCATTGTACATCACCCCTGCCGCACATCGTCTATCACCGATCATCGAGCATGTTACTAGCCTTTGTTTCACTCTGAGACTTAGTCCTCAGAATCATTGATTCTCGAGTTGTGAGAAAGGGCTAGGATCATTCACCACGCATTCATTGACCATTCATCGCTCGACGAAACCTCGCACATCCCACGTACCGCGCATCGTCTGTCACCCGTACCAGCAAGCCTCGATCGTACGTATCGCCAAACCTCGGCAGTACATACCGCCAGCTATCACCCATCGTACCGCCAGCCGTCGACCCAGCTTACCGCCAGTCGACTATTGTCTCGTCTGGTTGTCGATATCCGTTTGACGATCCATACCATCTGTCGACCGCCTGCCGATAGCGTGTCGAACATCGGTGCGTCTACCGATAGCCGATCGACCATCCCTCAGCTGCCAGTCCATGTTTTTCCAAACATCGGTACATACACCATACCGCGATCGACGATCCGACTATCGATACTCGATAGACGATCCAGCGTCCGACGACACTTGTACCACCCGTACCACGATCGACGAATCGGTGACCCAACCCTCGATACATGTTCCGACACCCGGCAAACACCCGTCTAGCTGGTCCGATTACACATGGGCTGCAGAGTCGAATATTGGGAGAGTATGGTCTACGACGAGATTACCTCCGAGGAAGAGGCATGAACCGAAGGTGAAGAGGATTACGGTAATGAACTGGATCAAAATGCAACAGAGCATGAGCCACCGGAACCTATTTGGCGCTCCACTCCACGGCAAGTCCAACCATGATTGTCCGTAGATGAAGACTCCGATCGTGATGACTTGTGTCCCCACTATGCCTACGCGGGAAGTCGAGACACAACGGAGTTGGGAGCTTCGTCCCGAACACCAGACATTGGAGGCATCTTAGCTTCTATCCAAGCCTAACTCCAACACCTAGATGAGAGGATGGCTCGGATTGAAACTATACCTTGCCAAGTCACCTTACCCGAGCAACCATCCGTGCCGCATCTGTATCACGAGTCACATCGGGGCGACTTGTCCGAGGAAGAATTTGACCCTCCACCGCCTCGGAATATGCAATCACGGAGAGCCATAGGATTGTTTGATGATGGGTATGTTGAGTTGCAAGACGATGAGAGGCCCCAGACCTTTCCAGACCAAGGGCATACTAAGCCGGCAGTTTCAAGTGTCACAATGGTCCGTCACGAGGCTCTCTTGCCTAACCTGTGTTCTGATCAAGCACCAGGTTTACCTCAACAAATCAATCCTAAGAAGATCAATGTTTCTGGAGGAAACACCAGACCCCGCGCCAAACCTACCCGGAGCCGCTACCACGCCAAGGGAGCTATCCCTGGAGGTTTCTACTCGAGCAAACGTTCCCATATTGAAGATTCCCTCAAAAGTCAAGTATGTTACTGACTTTCCTCGAGGCATAACATATGATGACCGGGTCTATTTGGGAGATGACCGAGAGAAGCCAGCCGACGACGAGCATTGTGAGGAAAAGATGCGCCAACCAAGTTCTACTCGTGGAAATGACTCCTTGTTGGATATTCACCCAGAAATCAGGTGTTTTGAAGGTATTCCTCGGAGCAGATCATGTGATGATCGAGCATATTTTGAAGATGACCGAGGAGTGCCATCCAACGACGATTATCAAGGCGTGCGGTTGCCCATTGTGAGTTCTACATGTGCACTTAGCCCCATCTTCAATTTTCACTGGCAAAGTGCATATGGGGGAACTTTTGATCCAGGAAAATCTTACTTCCCATGAGCTTATTGCGGAGTTGCCCGTGATATGCCATACGATGATAGTCCGCGGATAGAGAAGTTGGTTAGCTTAGGTTTTGGTCGTTTGTTAAGCTCAGGCTTCAGTATTCACCAGCAAAGTGCCAATGGGAAAGTGTTTCATCAAGGCAAAACTGCCCCAGGTCAAGATTATCCCGAAGATGCTAGGAGAAGGCCATCCAGAAACGTGCAACGAGGGGAAAGGCCGGCTAGGTTAAATTTTGTGCGTTAGTTTAGCCCCAGCTTCAGGAATTACCGGCAAAATACTTATAGGAGAGTCTTTGATCGAGGTAAAACGTGCCCAGGTCGAGTAATTTCCAGAGTTGGTACCCAAGGCCCCATTTTGTCAACAACCGGCCGTGCCAACCAAAGTTCACCTCATGGCCGTCGGGAGCGCCACTACTTGCTATGGAGTCTTGACAAGTTGAAGACTACACACCCTCCCAGAGCCTCAGCCACGGTCTCAATCAGTCCCAGCCACCCAAGGCCAAAAATGGAAAAGTTTGGCTTAATCGGAGAAGTTCTCGCCTTTTCTCTTAAGGCCTTACTCTTTCCTTTTGATCTCGGTAGCTAAATAGTTATTGTATTCTTGATGTTGTTGACTTGTTTCCTTTTTGACCCAGGTACCAACTGAGTTTTGAGGTCAAAACCTTTAGAAGAGGGAGGTGATGATAGAGGCCCAAGGGTAGATGCGTCCAAGAAAGATAATGCACCCACGTCCGAAGAGTCTACCGTGCCTTTAACCTTCACGTTTCCAACACCAACCGGTCAAGATCACGGAATGGCACTCTCAACCCCAGCCCTACCTTCAAGAAGCATCAAAAGGGAGCAAGATCACATCATAAGAGACAAGAGTCATGTGAGAATTAGCATGAAGTGTGATCCTATCTACAAGAAGGAAATTCACCATAATAAGCCTTCTTTTCTCCTTATTTTTCCTTAGTTGTTTTTGTCCTCTTGTGGCCCGTTTAGGAAGCTTGTGTTAGAAACGAATGGGCCTTCCTTTGCCACTTGTTTAGGCATTGTTTAACCTAGATGTATGCCTATATAAAGGCTGGTTCCTCATTGTAAAACGGTTAGACATTTATAGAAAGAAAACCCTCTTAAACTTCTCATTTCAGAATTTCTCTATGGAGCCGGGCTCTAGGGTTTCCGCCTCTTCTTCTTGTTCTTGAACTGGACTCGAACCTAAAGCATGATTTATCACTATCTAGTCCATAGATAGTGTGGTTTCACTTTGATCCATTTCGTTTCCCATCTCCTTTGGTCGGATTCCACCCTCCCTTGTGGTAGTTATCCTTCCGCCGCCTATCTTCCGCATAAAGGATCCTTGGTTGAATCAAATTCCCAAGAGTCCTCACCAACCACCAGATTTGAATCCTCCCTCACCCCTAGGAGTGTATCAAAACCCGAATTTACAAACCGGGAGATTCCAAAATACTAAGCTAGTGAAGCCGAAGCAGACATAGGGCCATTGTTCGACGCCTTACAGCTCAACCACGAAGATTCAGAGCATGAGACTACTTGGATCACATTCTCAGCTCACCAATATCACGCTACAAACTGGAATCATTCAATTCGGAGATCAGATAAAGGAGTTATTAAGTTTTCAAGTCGGGTTATTCCCAACTTACCCGATTTGGACCTACGGGCACTCATTGGAGGATTGCGACCAAACCAGGAAGAATTAAGTTATGAATTGACCTATTTTTTATTCTTGACTCATCAGAGGCACGCAGAGAATTTGAGTCATGTCAAGAACGGCTTAGCTGAGAAAATTATTTAATTTCTAAACCGACGGATCCTCGGTTGCCTTATTTGGAACCTTCAGGGTTTAGGAGACTTCAAACATATCTTTGGTGACCAGTAGACCTTCCCCATCAAACAGAGACTCTACAATACGTCTTTAGTTCCACCAAAATGCACATGATCAATTGGAGATACACATGGACCGACTTACCTTATTTAGACCCAAACGCATTCAACTTGTTCACACTTGGTCTCATAACTATCCAAGGGCTATATCCTTGCTACTGCTGAGACTTCAACACATTTTCAATGAACCTGGATGTCCCAAGAAATCATACATTCACGCCCAAACTCTGAAGAATTAAACATCATCACAAGTTACCTTATTTGGCCGGATTTGTCAATAATCCCCAACGGCTCTTTTTCCCCATTTATTGCTGTGATTTGTTTATTTCTTTTAGCTTATTACTGTTTTATTAGAGCCTCTATATAAGCTTTCTTTCGTTCTCATTGAAAACCACCCTTGATCAATTTAGTAATAAGAAAATGATTTCTTCTTTCACAAAGTTCTGAGTTTCTTTATGTGTTTTATTTTTTAGAATTTAAGTGAGTGATTCACTTCCTTTCTATTGAAGCTGCGGATCAGTTTGTTGAGTGATTCAACAATCTTGTTGGTTCCATTTATTGAGCGAGTCAATCCCCATCTTCCACTTCCATTTCTATCATCGTTTCCACCTTCCGCGAGATAAGGCTTGGAATCTCTCGATCATCAAGTGATTAAAGGTGGAGTGATTCCTATCTTACATCACCCTAGACCCTACCATCTTAAGTGGCTTAGTGATGAGACTGAGCTTAAGATATCCAAACAAGTCATCATACCATTCAGCGTGGGAAAATATGCGGGTCAAGTTGTATGCGATGTAGTCCCAATGCAAGCAGACCATCTACTTCTAGGGAGGCCGTGGAAATTTGACAAAGACACACTCCACAATGGACGCACCAATTACTATAGCTTCACTCAGAACTATGAAATGCAAAAGGCAATGAAAAAATGAGCTAAGCTAAGTAAAGCTAACTTATATGTGTCACCTTATACAGTTTAAAAATCTCTTGAATCAAAAGAATATGTGCTACTAATGATCTTCAAGGAAGGGTTGTTTTCAGTTTAAGAAGATAAGGACACACCGGATGAGATACTTAAGCTTTTAGAGAAGTTCAGAGAAGTCTTTACGGAGGAGATACCACCAGGGTTACCACCACTTAGGGGCATTGCACATTAAATAAACTTAGTTCCCGGTGCACCACTACCTAATAGACCATCCGATAGGGTAAACCCGGAAGAAGCCAAAGAGTTAGAGTTACAAGTCCAAGATCTCATGTCAAAGGTATATATGAAAGAGAGCCTAAGCCCTTGTGTCGTCCCAGTTTTGTTAGTGTCTAAGAAATACAGAACATGGAGAATGTGTATAGACTGCTGAGCTATAAACAACATCACTATTAAGTATAGACATCCCATCCCTAGGCTAGATGATATGCTAGATGAACTTAATGGTGCAACCATCTTCTCCAAGATAGATTTAAAGAGTGGATACCATCAAGTCAGAATGAAAGAGGGAGATGAGTGGAAACTGCATTCAAGACCGAGAGAGGTTCATACGAGTGACTACTCATGCCATTTGGACTTAAAAACGCGCCAAGCACATTCATGAGACTCATGAATTATGTCTTAAGGGCATACATATGTAAGTTCGTTATGGTATACTTTCATATATATATATATATATATATATATAGTACATGTTTTGTAGATCATCTAGAGCATTTAGAACAAGTTCTAGGAACACTTCGGATGGAAGGTTTATATGCAAACCTTAAGAAATGTAATTTTTACACATATCAGTTGGTATTTTTAGGTTTTGATGTTAGTTCACAGTCACATGGTTTAAAGGTCGATGAGAGAAGATCAAGGCAATCCAAGAGTGGCCAACACCATCTAGGATCAGTCATGTTAGAAGCTTTCACAATCTAGCCAGCTTCTATAGGAAAATTTTCAAGGATTTCAGTAGTATAGCAGTACCATTGACCTCAATTGTCAAGAAGAATAGTGCTTTTACGTGGGGGCAAGCTCAAGAGGATACTTTCAGTAAATTCAAAGACAACCTTACAAATGCACAAGTCTTGGTACTTCCTAACTTTGATAAAATGTTTGAGATTGTGTGTGATGCCTCATGTACATGAATTGGAGCTATGTTGACTCAAGGATGGAAGCCTATGACATACTTTAGTGAGAAACTAAGTGAAGCTTCACTTAACTATCCAACATATCATAATGAACTCTATACTTTGGTGTGATCGTTGGAAACATAGCAACACTATCTAATCTCAAAACGTTTATTATTCACACTGATAATGAGACTCTAAAGCATCTAAGGGGCCAAAAAACACTCAAGAAGAGGCACACTATGTGGCTGGAGTTCATAGAGATAGTTTCCTAATGTGATAAAATACAAGAAGGGTAAAGAGAATATTGTGGCAGATGCTCTATCAAGGATATACACTCTCATTATAACAATGGAAG
>VBRH01000464.1:54419-65310 GCA_014578085.1 Cardamine resedifolia | reverse complement strand
TTTTTTTTTTTTTTTTTGCCGTCTGTCATTTTGTGGAACTCGAACCTCTCATTCTCTCTTTCATCTCTTCCTCTTACGTAACCCTAACGAAGTCGCAGATTCTCTGATAGATCTATCTTGATTCTTTTCTCAGAAAAGATCATAAAAAGTCGCTATTGAAATCGAACGAAAGAGGGGTTTTTACTAGCTCAGAGCTACATAGATAGAGAGAGCTATGGATTTGGATCAATGGATTTCAAAGGTTAAAGATGGTCAGCATCTCACCGAAGATGAGCTTCAGCTTCTCTGCGAATACGTACACCTTCTTCTCCTTAATTTGCTTTCTTTTCTGAATGGATATTAAATATACCTGCAAACTCATATCTTCTCTTTGTCGATTGAGCTTCTATAGCTCTTCTTTACTTGGTTTATCTATGTATTATCTTGGTAGAACGTGACTTCGAATCTGGTCTCTACCTTCTGTATTGTGATTTAGGGTTTTTTCTTTCTTTTCAATCAATTTAGTAATTTCTTTCATGTTGTCTTTTCTCAATGATTGATTATAGATTTGACAAGGTGCATCATGATGGTTAAGCAGAAGATGTTTTTCTTTTCTTTTCTGATAAATGGTTATGATGTTGTTGTTACAGGTGAAAGAAATTCTCATTGAGGAGTCAAATGTACAGCCTGTCAACAGTCCAGTCACCGTCTGTGGTGATATCCATGGCCAGTTTCATGATCTTATGAAGCTTTTTCAGACCGGAGGTCATGTTCCCGACACAAATTACATATTTATGGTACATGCCTCTTCTTTTTGCTGTTTCTTTGTATGACATATTTATATGGCTACAATTATGATCTGATGTGGGAAAATTTCGCAGGGTGACTTTGTGGATAGAGGTTACAACAGCCTTGAAGTCTTCTCTATTCTTTTACTTCTTAAAGCTAGGTTAGTTGTTTCATATTTGTGCTTAATGTTCTTGTTTATTAAGTACATTATCTTGACAATTATTAACCTTTCTCTGGAAGAGAGAGAGGCCCAGTTACTTATTACATTCTAAGTTAATCAAAACGTGGACGTGATTAATTCTTAAGTTTCTCTGTTCCAAGATTTTGGAAAGATACTGAGCAAGACATTTCCTTCTGACTGATAGAATAGTTAAATATGCTTTTATTTTACATTCTATATATTAGCTTTCTTGAGAATGCCATTTAAGCTGTTAACTCTATTGCTCTTTCCAAGTATTATCTTCTCCATTTAGAGAATTTGTCTTTCTAATTTTCTTTGATGTGGGCATGTAACTTTTTTTTGTTCGTTTTGTATTCTAATGTGTAGATATCCAGCCAATATTACACTTTTGCGTGGAAATCATGAAAGTAGGCAGCTTACGCAGGTATGTGTTACTCTGTTCCACTAATACCTCTTAACGCAGTGCCTAGGAGGTAAGTAATTTTGATTGTCTTCTCGTTGTTATAGCAGGTTTTTGAAAGTTCTGAATTTGTACATGTGGCAATGCCATGTCAGATGTAGACATGGGTGTTAGCTAAGATGCATTTTATGTGAATCGAGTATTGGAAAGCTAATTTCAGAAGGTGCTTTATATAGTACCAGTCTCCTTTTTTTAGCATGTGTGTTCTCCTTTTGCAGCTTTTGATGTATCTTGATGTCTACATTGTTGTATCTCTAGTTGATACATGCACTGTTAAAGAACAAAGTTATAGGGGATAATTTTGTATTTCATTGCACTCCTAGCTAACCCTCACTAAAATTAAGTTTAGTACACTCAAGGTGCAATTGAAATGCTCACTCCTCGAATTTGCAGACAATATGATCAAAATAGTTTTTTACATGGTGATGTATTACAAAGTTGATACTTTTACTCGCAAACAATTCCAAGAACTGAATGAAAGTATTGTTATTGTCGATATTGGATACTCCTTTGTAACGCAGAACCAGTTAATTGATAAACCAATAAATAACATGACGGGAGTTTGTTTACTTTTATACAGCTCTCTGTTTTGTGTTGATTTCAATGAAGATATATCGTTCTGGCTTTACTTTCAAATTACTCTGTTAGTGGGGTGTTTTGCGCTGCTGAAAGGCACATTTAGTAGTGTTATGGTTGTCATCCCAATTTAATGTTTTCTAGGTGTATGGTTTCTATGACGAATGCCAAAGGAAGTACGGTAACGCTAATGCATGGCGGTATTGCACAGATGTTTTTGACTATCTTACCCTGTCAGCTATTATAGATGGCACAGTAAGTAATTTCTTCTGCAACGTGATGTTGTTAATGAGAACCCATATGTTAGCTGTATGCTATACTAAAATGCTGGTTGCTTCGTTTAGGTTCTATGTGTTCATGGTGGCCTTTCCCCGGATGTCCGGACAATTGATCAGGTTAAACTCTACTTTTATCGCTATTGGCTTTTAGCTCAGCATGTTATTAAGGTCATCTGCTCACTTTAGATCTTATTGTGTGCTCCAGATAAGACTGGTTGAGCGAAATTGCGAAATTCCTCATGAAGGCCCCTTTTGCGATCTTATGTGGAGCGATCCCGAAGATATTGAAACATGGGCGGTTAGTCCACGTGGAGCTGGGTGGCTTTTTGGATCCAGGGTTACCACTGAGGTATATTTTCCTTCTTCAAAGCTTGAATTATTACTGTAACTAAAAAAGAAACAATTTCACATCTCGTATTTTTTGTTTTGGTTTCTTGTGCAGTTTAACCATATCAACAAGCTTGATCTAGTATGCCGCGCACACCAGCTTGTACAAGAAGGTCTTAAGTACATGTTCCAAGATAAAGGCCTTGTAACTGTGAGTGTCTTGCTTCTAGTGACACTCAAAATATATTGGATATCTTGAAGTATTAGTCTGTTTGGTGATGTTCATTTTTTTTTTTTGTTATTTTTTGTGAAGGTGTGGTCTGCACCTAATTACTGTTACCGCTGTGGCAATGTTGCTTCTATATTGAGTTTCAATGACAACATGGTGAGCCATCTCTTTAGTCTTTCTTAATTGAATACTATATTCTTCTCTCTTCATGCATATCCATGCCACCACCTCTCTCAACAAGAGGGGATTCTATTGATTGCTTCAGTGATTTTAATATTTTCTTTTGATAGTCTACTCTCTTCCAGAATATGTACACACTTGTTGATTTGCTATGTTTGTTTTGAAGTTATGGTTTTAGGAGAACAATGGAAAAATAATTTAGATTAGTGAGCCGTGTGCAATAAGGTGTGAATATCTGCGTTAGCCATAGATTCTAGGTTTCTGCATTTCTATTGGATCATCATTGTGTTATTAGGATACTCCATGGGTTAATGATGAATTCGATAAAAATGTTTGGTTTAACCAGGAAAGGGAAGTGAAGTTCTTCACAGAGACAGAAGAGAACAATCAAATGAGAGGGCCAAGGACTGGAGTTCCATATTTCCTATGAGGGATCACACTATTATATTTGCTCCTTGCTTCCATTGCTGTGGTGATGATGATGATGATGTAGCCATTGCTAACATTGGCAATATGTTCAGTCTTCAAAAGGTTATATATAATTATATATATTATCTACTGATGGGTTTCACTTACTTCCATTATTTTTGGCCCTATAGGTAACATTTTCCTTGTGAAAGTTAAAAAAAAAGGTCAATACTTTTGGTATTAGATTTAGTCGTATTGAGTCTCTCTACTCATGATTCTCTGCGTCTTTTTTCCCCAAATCTTTTCTTCTGTATGTTTTTCTCTGTTCTTGTTAACTTACACTACTGTTTCATCTGGTTTTTGTTGTTGTGAAGATGACATTAGTTCTAAAATAATTAAAAATCGTTACAATTGGGTCTCTAATACCGGTTTGGCTCATGCTGGTTTAATCATTCGTTCGTCCTTTGGTGTGATACCTTTCAGTGTTTGATCCAAATTGTTGGTAAAGTAATGGAGAGGGTAATTCTTAAACAAAAGAAATTCTTTATGCAGCCATGGTGTGATCAGCAGAAAACAAATTAAATTAGTGGTCAAATCTTTCATCTCCTAACCTTAGCAATTATCTCATTCTGTTTTAATTTGCAACTATTTATAAACTCTAATGATAAATCCTTGAAATAGCATCCAAATAAGTTTTTTTTTGCCAAAATAGCACATTTTTTATTTTAGTCAAAAATATCATTTTTATAAAAAGCAATAATTTAATTTATTGGTTTGGGTTAATTATTTTAGGATTTAGGGTATAGTTTTTAAGGAGTGGGAGATAAGGTTTAGGGTTTATAGTTTTTTAAACTCTAAACCCTAAAATATGAGGTTAGAAGATTTGTGCTATATAAGAGAATTACCCTTTAATAAAAATATTATTTTTGGCATAAATAGAAAATATGTTATTTTTGGTAAAAACCTTTATTTTTTGTTATTTAAGAGAATTGCCCAAAACTAATTTTCACCATTTGCATATTGCAAGTATACAACCGAAGATAAGTTGCCTGTTGCCGCACCAAAATATATTCCGAGAACTTAACCAATAAATCAATGTCCGTTTTTGTTCTTCTGTGCTTGCTAGATATTTAATTTCTGTTCTCTATTTGGCAAGTTAAACCTAAAAACTAATCCTACGAGTTATGATGACTGGTATATGTATTTGGAATAATTTAAAGTTGCAAGCTTAAAGTATTGTTTAAAAAGTAGTCGAGTTTTTTTATTGCCAAAAGAACACTATGATAAGTGGGGAAGTTGTTGTGTTTGTTTTGTTGATGACAAATCAACGGCTAAAAATCAACGTTGCTGGGTCATCGAATAAACCATTAACTTATTAACCTGGTCAATGTTACAATCTTTTAGCAATAAGTCAATGTTTTGTCATTTTTTAGTTTTTTTCCGCTTTAAATTTTTTTCTAATCTAAAGGCTAATAAAAAGGTTGATGCATGGATAAGCGATCGTTAACAGAAGAGAGAGTTGATAGAGAAAATGGATTCATCATCTCCATCCCCAACCAACGCCGTACTCGAATCAGCCCGTCCCTTTCTCCGAGGAGAGCTAGAGAATATCGACCCTAAACTTCCGTCCTTAATCGCCGTCCTCAAAAGCGTCGGTGCCGGCGAGTGTTGGCACAAACACGGCAGCTTCCTCGATCACTTAATCGACATCTACAAAATCCTCAAACTATGGAAAGCTCCTGAATCCGTCTGCCTCTGCGGTTTATTCCACTCAGCTTACTCCAATTCCTATGTCAATTTAGCCATTTTCGATCCTTCCACTGGCCGTGAAGTTGTTCGTGATCATGTCGGCGAAGCTGCTGAGTCGTTGATTCATCTCTTCTGCGTTATCCCGAGACAAACCCTAATTCACGACGATCTTTTATTCAAATACTCTGATCGTGAGCTCGTTGAGCATCTTGATCGCTCCGAGGTTTCGTTAAGGGACGCGAAGGAGAAAGGGGTTTTCGATGGAGATGAAGAGTGGAGGAAGAAGCTGAATGGTTTGGTTCCTGAAAACGGTGTCGTTGTGAAGCATATCAAAACAGGTGAAGAAATCGTTGTTTCGAGGAGAGTTGTTGGCGTTTTCTTGCTGATGACAATGGCGGATTTCAGTGATCAGCTCTTTGGGTTTCAAGACGAGCTGTTTTGTAACAATGATGGGAGACTCGAGTTTAGAGGGAACAACGTGACTGCGTTATGGCCTGGGAATGGGAAACCTGGTTTGTGGATGAATTCTAATTCGAGAATGGGAGCTATTTATAGCTTGATTGTGAGAGAAGAGGAGATTTTGATGGAGGAGAGGAAAAGAGCTTATGGTTCTGGATTTGTGGTGAGAAAGGAGAGAGATGAAGATATAGAGCTCGTGGTGCCTCCAGTTTTCAGCTTCTGCACCAAGGTATGATTCATATCCCAAAACTTGGTGTTCCTTTTTAATCTAGTTAAGCTAAAATTGGTTCTGTTTCATGTCGTGATCATCGTGTTGCTGTGTATTGGATTGTATCTTCTTTAATTTAGTTAGTACCTTTGATACTTCATAAAGAAACTTGATCATTTAAGAAAGAATGATGAAAAAGACCATAGATTCAAGAGTTTCAGTTGCTATCAAGAATTCAATTCAACTTAGAGTTGTCTCTAGATAAACACAGTAATTGGTTTCATGTCTTGATCATTGTGTTGTCTTGGATTTGTATCTCCTCTATGGTTAAGGTGCTTTTTTTAATGAAATGAAAGTAGTTAGTTAGAACTGATACTTGGTAGAAACTTGATTATCAAAGAAAGAAAGATGAAAAAAAAAACATGGACTTCTCAAGAGTATAAATTGTTATCAAAACTAAAGTTAAGCTTTTAGAGTTTCTTGATAGTTACACCATGTAATGGAGCAGGTATTGGATGCAAAGGAGCAGATAGAAGCAAGAGACATGTACTGGGAAGCTGTGAGCAGCGACACAAGCAAAGAAGGGTACTTGGAGAGAGCAGAGGAGAAATTGTTGGGGTGCGTTGAGAAGAACCCATTTGTGGGAGAGCCACATGTGTTGTTGAGTCAAGTGCATTTGGGAAAGAAGAGATTCAAAGAGGCAGAGAGAGAGGCAGAGAGAGGGCTTCTTCTGCTGTTGCAATGGGGAAGTCCTTGGGACAAGAGGATGTCATGGGAAGGTTGGATAGCTTGGGTCAGGGTTCTTCTCATGAAGTCACGGGATCAATCTTGGCCTGATGTTTCTTGGGGTATCTTGAATTTGGGTCTTGTGCGCTGAGAATATTATTGTTCACAACTTCCACGTCCTTAATCACCAAAATAATAATGTTAAATAAAAAGATTGATTAAGGAATCGTTGCAGGTAGTTCAAAGTCTTCTCGGCTTTGGTATGTGTGATTATTTCACAGTGAAATATTGAAAATTTTGGTCACTTTATACATTTAAACACTAGTATACAGTATACAACTAAAAGTCTAAAACTGTTAGTTTTAAATTTTGACACTAGTAAATGATAAAAACAATTTCCATTATTTTTAAAAATTTTTGACAACAGCAGAATTTTAAATTATACCAACTTATTTTAATTGATTGGATGATGCTAATCTAATGGCTCTTAGCCAACTTTTGGAGGTGGAATTAATTTAAGTGTGTGAGACTGGAGTACGAACGGTCCCGACCCGGTTCGAGATTAATACCGAACCGGAGAAAACCAGGATTGCACACAATTTAGTATTACAAAACCCAAGCTGAAGAAAACCCTCAGTTCTCTTACTCTTGTTCTTCCCATTTTTTCTACTATCGCCGTAAAGGATTTTCAAAGGCGGTAGCGGCGGCGATGGCGGATCTTTTACCTCCACATGGGATGGCACAAGTCGAAGCAAAGACTAAAGTCGATGAGAAAGTTGATTACTCCAATCTCCCTTGTCCTGTTCCTTATGAGGAACTCCACCGTGAAGCTTTCAGTTTAGTACATCCTAAAACCCTTAGCCGATCTAGATTTTTATTGTCTTCTTTCATTAGCTTCTTTTCTAGCTTAATCGTATACCTGCATATCTCAATTTGTGTGTTCTTGATCTGGAGATAATTGAGTGTGGCTTTTAGTGCATTATATTGGTCCTGTTAGAGATTTAGCTCTGCTCTGTTTTGTGTTGAGCAAGGTGGAACACTTTAGGGGTACTATCTCGTTTTTAATTGTTTTTTTTTTCCCATGAAACATTGCAAGTTTTTCCGAGATTTACAAACAGTATAATAGATATCGTATGATTTAGATTGTTCAATCAATCCGGATTTGATTCCTTTCATCGAGTTTAGCTGCCTCAAAGCTTGTCTTGTTAGTCAAAATTCATTTCATTAATACATGGAACATTTTTGTAGCCACAAAAAAGTGCTCCTAATCTTTTAAAATATGGATTTTGTGACGAAAACTTAAAATAAGTATTCATTATGCTTTATTGTAAGTATCTCTTCTAATGGTTTCTCACTGTTTTGATATGTATCTGTGGTGAAACACTTTGATTTTTTTTTTTTTTTCTTGGTTTTTAATTGGTTTGGTTTTGCTTTGCAGTGTCATTAAAGGCAGAAAATTTTGAGGGTTTACGCTTTGACTTTACCAAGTCGTTGAATCAGAAGTTTTCTCTCAGTCATAGGTAAGATTTTTTGTTTACAGTTTTTATTGTGCCATCTATTTATTTGTGTTCTTCATTAAGCCTATATATTAATGTTTACAATCAGTGTTATGATGGGGCCAACCGAAATTCCTGCTCAGTCATCTGAAACGATCAAAATTCCAACCGCACATTATGAATTTGGTGCCAACTATTTTGATCCAAAGGTAGGCAGTATTTCTGGTAATCACATGTTTCATATTTTTATGTTCATGAAAAAGATATCAAAACGACAAAATTAATATGCAGTTGATGCTTATCGGAAGAGTTATGACTGATGGTAGACTAACTGCGAGAGTAAAAGCAGATTTAACTGATAAGTTAATTGTGAAAGCGAATGCTCAGGTAAGTGCTGCAATTGGAAACAATGTGTTTGCTGGATATTACGTTTATTCTATCTGTAATATTGTGTTTGTCATCTTTGTTTACTTTCTTGTCAGCTAACAAACGAGGAACATCAATCGCATGCAATGTTCAACTTTGATTACATGGTGAGGAATTTCTCTGTAATTTAAATTTTGTTTTATCCTTGTGATGATATTTTTCTTTAACTGTTTTGTCTCTCATTTGTGTAGGGATCAGACTACCGAGCTCAACTTCAACTTGGGAACAGTGCCTTAATTGGAGCAACCTATATCCAGGTAAATTGGACTTGTCTCTCACCCATCTCGTCTCGAGTGTTTAACCTTGTACTGTTTGTCTTAATTCGTCTAGCTGTAACATAGATGAGAGATGAACCAAGTCGTTTTATTCAACTTTGTGATTATGGTCATACTTGGTCTCTGTGCTTATAGTAAAACTTATCTTTTATATGGCACATGTGAGAGTATTGCTTATTATCTGTGTATATACATTTTTGTACAGAGTGTGACACCCCGTCTATCCTTGGGTGGTGAAGTTTTCTGGGCTGGTGTGCCTCGAAAGTCCGGTATAGGTTATGCTGCAAGATACGAGACTGATAAGATGGTAATGGTTTTTCTTAGTTGGTTTATTAGACAGCTCGCATGATTTACTTAATTGTATTAAGAACTTTTCTTTGTGAACAGGTTGCTTCTGCACAAGTTGCTAGTACTGGAGCTATCGTTATGAACTACGTTCAGAAGATCTCAGAGAAGGTAATGTACTGTTCTCATTTAATTGCATCTTTAAACTTTATAGAGTAGAGAGATAAATAATGACACATTCATTATTTTTTCATGAATACACATAATCAGGTTTCACTCGCCACTGATTTCATGTACAACTACTTTTCAAGAGATGTTACGGCTAGTATTGGATATGACTACATTCTTAGACAGGTAATGTCACAATTGTTTTTCTGGATTATAATGGAATTGAAACAAACAACAAATACTTTCTAAATCCGTACTAATTCTAACGATCTGGGTTGTGTCAGTCTCGTGTGCGGGGAAAGATAGATTCGAATGGTATCGCATCCGCCCTACTTGAAGAAAGATTGAGTATGGGACTCAATTTTCTTCTTTCTGCAGAGGTACACAATGATCTATCTACTTATTTTCCCTCTGTTTCTGTATTCGAGATTTAATAGATTATCTCTTTAACAACTCTGATTTGTTTTGTTTCTTTCAGCTGGATCATAAGAAGAAAGACTACAAGTTTGGGTTCGGGTTAACAGTCGGTTAATAAAGGACTGCATAAAAGCCGCACGCAATAAGCAGCATGCAGCGCAGGTTGCAGCAGTGGTTTCAGCCGGAGGATTCGGTTAAATTTATTCTATTTCAGTTAGGCTTTTTTTTTCATCGGCGAAGTTGGGAAGTTAAACAAAACAAAGGTAATGTTGTGTTATTTGAGGTTTAGTATTTGTTTCCAAGAACAAGAAAAACAAATAGAAAGCAATCATTGCTTTAAACTTCCCCAGAGGTGTATCTTTTCAGAAAAAAAAAAAGAACGAATTCTTTTTTTCCTTAAATTTTGAAAATTTTTGTTTCCTAATTATTTTGTTTTCCTCAGATTGTGCGTTTTCTGTGTAGCCTTAGGCTATATAGCATTGGCAGTAAAAAAAAATCGGAACCAAAAAATGAAATCGATCCACTAAAAATTGACATTTGGAATTTGAAGTAGCAAGAAGTATAGAATCACTGAGAGATGAATTGAATTTTTATGAATGATCTCTGAGACATTTATTTATGAGTAGAGATAATCTTTTCTTATGTGTTTATCTTGTAGAAAAAAATATCCAAGAAATGCAAAATCATGTAGTTTCATTAACGTGTTTATTACTTTATTTATTTATTTATTTTGACGTGGAAGTATAACATGGGCCGCAAGAGACGTCGTCGTGGGCCGAGCAAATGTAAAATTGTTTTTAACACTGAAATAGAATTTGTACTACTAGTAGTATTTGTTTACAGCTCATCCCGTCGTAGCGTCTCGTCTGTCTCCGTCCAAATCGCAACCGTTGTGACAGATTCTGAGAAGAAGAAAAAACCTATCAACAGTGGCTTTTTTCTTCTCTAACTCGCTTCTTCCTTGGTACTCTTTTCTTCCCTCCAGTTTTTCCGATTCTCGCTCTTTCTCGTCTTCCTCTTCTGCTATTTTTCTTCTACCTTTTTTACTTTTCTTACTTTTTTACCTCATTGTGTAGGGTTTTTACAAACCCAAATCTAGGTTTTTATTAGAATATGGCGTATTTGTTTTTTTTTTTCTTCGGATTATAGTGAAAAGGGTTTTTTTTTGTTCATGCGATTAGCTTCGTCGATCGTCCATTTCGAAGATAATGCCAAGTCATCAACCTTAAACTCAACTTATTTATGTTGCTCATTGTTGATTTTTTTTTTTTTTTT
>VBRH01000464.1:20357-35130 GCA_014578085.1 Cardamine resedifolia | reverse complement strand
TTTTTTGTTCCTTAGAAAACACAATTGAAACTGCCTGAGTTAAGGTCCACACACTGACAGATACACCATTGTAATAATTGGTCCTTAACAAACGGATTAAATATGATTAGTACCTAACGAACGAAGTAATGGATGCAGAATGTATGAATTAAGTAAAAGTTGAATGGTTACCTTTTCATAATTTCTAATTTTTTAACTAATTTATCTATTAATTGTTCAATTAAAAAAAGATTGTCTCAAATAGAATTATACTATTTCCGATTGTTTTTTCTATGTAAAAAAGCTTTCTTCTTTTTAGCTTACTACCAAAAACGCAAAAAAGAAAAAGGTAAATAGCTTGAGATCACTTAACAAAATTTAATGAAATAAAATTTAGTCAAACTTTTATATTTACACTGCATTTGTAATTATAGGAGTCATTTAACTTTTAATCCGCTTGTTTGGTTTCGTCGATTCCATAAATACAAACCACATTTGGTATGCTCGTTTCATCCGATCCACGCACTACTCATTCCTTTGTTACCATTCACTTCTTTTTTCGATTGCTTTGCTTTACAATGTAAAAGGTCTCTATAAATCTTACATTGTATATAATGAAAATATACAAGTAATAACATCTTAGACCTAAGCTCTTGTTTGTCTTCCCGAAAGAAGCCTTAGTATTTACTATAAATGCGTTAGAATGGAAGAATTCTTAAAACAAATACAATCATATGTAATGGTGTCGAGACGTTACTTTTGTATAAATGAAATTGAAAATGTGTTGGATCATATAGATGTGAGTTTGTGCTTTTGTGGTATAGCAATGGTTTATTTATTTTTGTAAATTATGATTTCTTGTTAGCAAAATAGAGTGAAGTAAGGTGTGAATGGTTTTTACCTTTAATGAAATTAGAAACTCGATCAAATAAGGTAATATAGATGTAATTGTAAATGATACAAAAAAAAACACGGTAGGTCAGTGGTTTGAACTTTCGGTGCGCGCCACATGTGTCCAGGGTTTGAATCTTCATTTTGTGGTACAAGGGTAGTTTCATGTTTTTAATAAAATTGATGGTATTCAGATTAAATTGTGGTGTTCGAATCTTCATTTTGTGGTAAAGGGTAGTTTCGGGTTTTTAATAAAATTGATGACAGTGGCATGATATATTAGTGTAATCAAATAGTATCATTATTAGAGTTTGGGTCATAAACGTCATTGCTTCTCTAATGCGTTCTTAAAAAACGACCACCAGCTAGAGGATGATGCATGCATTTAATTATTAGCGAGTTATATTATGGGAGTAATAATAGTTAAACTATGAATGAAAAAGCGAGTCAACCAGAAAACAAATAAAAATAAAAAGAATCGAAACCGTCCATAATCAAAAACTATACAAAGGGTATAACTGTAATTTCAATAACATTCATGTATTCATCGATCCGTTTGCCTTTCCAGCGTTTCTTCTTCTGACTCTTGCCAAAAAAAATCCATCCATCACTCTCTCGCTGCGCCTTTTCGCCTGAAAAGGAAATAACTTCGCCGGAAATTATTGTCTTTAAGAACTTTTTGAGTCGAATTGGAAGAGTCAGAAGAAAAAGAAAGGCCTTTTTTTTTTTTCCTGCTGAAGCGGTTTAATTATTTATCTGTGGTAATAGAAACGCGGGAGAGAAGAGAAATCGTTTATATAGTTTTTATCATCGGTGGTTGAAGCTTGTCATTTGCATTTCCTGCCAATCTGATTCTAAGACTTTTTTTTTTAAATTGCTTTTGTGAGTGAATTTATCTCGATTTTGCTCAAAGAGACAGAGAGGCAGAGAAGGTGTATAGACATTTTGTAGATTATTGGAATGGGGAGGGTTTTGGTAATGTTGACGGCAGCTGCAGCGGTTGTGGCTTGTTCAGTGGCGACGCTGATGGTAAGAAGGACGATGAAACGTCGAAGGAAGTGGAGGAAGGTGGTGGGTATACTTAAGGATTTGGAGGAAGCTTGTGAGACGCCATTGGGAAGGTTGAGGCAAATGGTTGATGCTATAGCTGTGGAGATGCAAGCTGGTTTGGTTTCTGAAGGAGGGTCTAAGCTTAAAATGCTGCTTACTTTCGTTGATGATCTTCCCAATGGGTGAGGTTTTTACATATTCCAATGTTTTGTTGATTTGAGTTTAGAAGATTTTGGGATTTGTGATGAGGCCCTTTTATTATTTCAGGAGCGAGAGAGGGACTTATTATGCACTTCATCTTGGAGGTTCTTACTTTAGGATAATAAGGGTTCATTTGAGTGGCCAAAGATCATCTCTTGAAGTTCAAGATATCGAACGCCATTCCATACCGACTTCTTTGATGAACAGCACTAGCGAGGTGACAGTGTTTTCCCCAACATTTTTCTACTCCAAGATGGGTTTCTTATTATCCGACTGATTAGAGATGCTCACATGATTATTATTTACTTCATTTGTAGGTTCTCTTCGACTTTCTCGCATCATCCTTGCAGAGGTTTGTTGATAAAGAAGGAAATTCACAAGCTGTTAAAAGGGAACTTGCGTTTACTTTTTCTTTCCCAGTCAAGCAAACATCTATTTCTTCAGGAGTTCTAATTAAATGGACCAAAGGTTTCGCGATTAGTGAAATGGTTAGTTCAAATTCTCTGCAACCTTTTTAGTTTTTACCTGTCTGCCTGAGACTGTTTTCTCACTTTTTATATTATATCTTAAGGCTGCATTATATTATCTTAAACCTATGATGAAACCACTCTTCTTTTGGGTTATTAGTTGGATCAACTCAACGTATAATCATCAGTTTGTGTATTATATTTTTGTAATGTAATAATGTGATTCATCTTCTAGCATTAGGAGTAAAGTTTGAGGAAATGTAATCAGCGTTGCTTCGTCAAGTTCATGACACATTGATCTTACTAATTTAGGCTGGGGAAGACATTTCTGAATGTCTACAAGGAGCTTTGAACAAGAGAGGGCTAGATATCCGTGTTGCAGCTCTTGTAAGTGCTTTACTACTGAATCATATCCTTGGGGAACTACTGGTTTATTAATTGCAACCAACTCCTTGAATATTTTCATACCGGTCACAGAATTCTGACGCCTTAACAGAACAAGCATCGGGGATTTCGCTATGTATTTCTCGGTAAACCTCATGATATCATGCTTGTCGCTGATATTAGTTTCATTGTTTGACCAGGTGAATGACACTGTTGGGGCTCTATCCTTTGGACATTATCATGACCCAGACACAATTGCGGCTGTTGTCTTTGGAACAGGTAGTAATGCATGTTACCTTGAACGAACTGATGCCATAATCAAGTGTCAAAATTCGCGCACAGCTTCTGGAAGCATGGTAATAACTATTAAGAATCGTTTCATAGTTAATCCTTAGAAACCAGCCATCAAAGTTTAGATTCCTAAGGATTCAATATAAAAGATTTGATATGTCCCTTATAATGATTTGTTCTTTTGTGGCAGGTGGTCAATATGGAGTGGGGAAACTTTTGGTCATCTCGTCTGCCAAGAACTTCATATGACCTTGAGTTGGATGCAGAGAGTATGAATTCAAATGACATGGTAATATTTTGCCAAGCTCCTTTCATTTGTTTTCTTTTATTCTGTTTTGAAGGTTTACTATCAGGTAACAATTGGTGGGTATTGTTGTATAGGGCTTTGAGAAGATGATAGGAGGGATGTATCTGGGCGACATTGTCCGCAGAGTAATTCTTCGCATGTCACAAGAGTCCGACATCTTTGGACCCATCTCATCCATTTTATCGACGCCTTTTGTTCTGAGGTACATCTCCATTGTGTCTTCTTCTGCATCTGTTTCAAATGGAAAATAGAACTACCAAACTCTTACTTTATTTTGTATATAAATTTTCGCGAGGTCGCAGTGCTAAAAACCTCCAGTAAAAAGTACCCAGTAGATTTCTTTTATGTAGTGGAATTTTCCGTGTTTATCTATATACATATACATATGTCTAAATCAAAATTTCCTGCAATCTCAGATCAAATTCTGTCTCAGCAATGCATGAAGATGACACACTCGAGTTACAAGAAGTAGCAAGAATCTTAAAAGATTTAGGGGTAAGCAAAGAAGTTCATTGTGATGCAAACTTTTCTCTGTTCCACTATGATTGAAAACAAAGGAATGCTGATACCTATAATCCCATGGCTCCTTCTCTTACCCCTCTCTC
This sequence comes from Cardamine resedifolia, assembly GCA_014578085.1. Lineage (NCBI taxonomy): Eukaryota > Viridiplantae > Streptophyta > Magnoliopsida > Brassicales > Brassicaceae > Cardamine > Cardamine resedifolia. The sequence goes on along the minus strand of VBRH01000464.1, from coordinate 30,955 downwards.
TGGTTCATAAATACAGGTATCAGAGGTACCATTGAAGGTGAGGAAACTTGTAGTGAAGATATGCGATGTAGTGACACGAAGAGCGGCCAGGCTAGCAGCAGCAGGAATTACAGGAATCTTGAAGAAGGTAGGGAGAGATGGGAGCGGGGGAGAAGGAGGAAGAAGGAGAAGCGATAAGCAGATGATGAGAAGAACGGTGGTGGCAGTAGAAGGAGGTTTGTATTTAAATTACAAGATGTTTAGAGAATACATGGACGAAGCTCTGAGAGATATATTGGGAGAAAACGTGGCTAAACACGTAGTGATTAAGGCTATGGAAGATGGCTCCAGCATTGGCTCTGCACTGTTGCTTGCGTCATCGAATATTGTTCAAACCATTCCATCCATATGAATACTTGTGCAGATTTAGAATGTATAGTCAAATTCTTTTAGACGCATGTAGCTTTGTGTAAATATGGTTTCTGCTGCTCATATGAGTCTCTAATTAAATTACGATTTATCAAAAAAATTGTCTTTGCAGTAAATGCAAGGAAATCAAAGTCAAGAGGAGAAAAACGAATCCATATCTTTTGGGAATAAAACATTGTATTCGAAAACTACAAAATAAGTTCATAAAAGAAGAGGAAAATCCCAATATCAGTACATACGTTATCCGAGAAAAGGCGAAAATTTGCTTAGTAAAAAAACGAGTAAGAAACGAGAGAGTTGGAAAAAAACAGAAACTGCTGTTTCGGAGGCTATATGGTAACAACGCAACAAAGAAGCTAAAAAACGGTGGGGATACTGAAAATGCGAACAAAAACACACACTAAGGATAAAAGACGAACAAAGAGGAGCTGAGCTTTGCTTTACTCTTCGCCTTGGCTCTCATCCTTCACCAGTTTGATCATGTCGTCTATTCGTAGTATGGTTATGGCTGCCTCTGTTGCAAACTGGTCAAAAAACAAAGCTCCTTTAAAATTTAAGAAGAGATCACTTGATTTCATAAAAATCTAGTTCATGTGAGTAAGTTGAGTGCTTCACCTGGATAATTTTCACTTTGCTCATAGCTGGTTCTATCACTCCAGCTTCCAAATTGTTACGGATTGTTCCATTTACGAGGTCAAGTCCCATGCTGCATTTGCATTTTCCCAACATAAAGCCCGATGAGAAAATAACAATTTCAAATGAAACCTCAAGGGGGAATAAGACACACACACAGCAATATTACCTGGAATAGTGCTTCTTATCAGCCTTAGTTTGTGCGGTGTGGTGGTACGCTCTTAGTTTAGCTACCAACTCAGTTGCATCCTTAGCAGCATTTACTGCAAGTACCTGAAGATAGGATGGTACAAATTGGATTATAAGACGAGAACAAAAGAGATTGTTTTTTTTATTGATGAAATAGGATTGTAGGTCACACCTTTGGTATAATCAATAGCGCATCAGCAAATTCAGCAATTGCTAATTGTTCGCGAGATCCCAAGGTTGTAGCAAGGTGCTCCAAATACACAGACAATGCTGCTTCAACTGCACCTCCACCCGCAACCACCTGTCCGACAAAAAAAAAGTGTTGTGTAAAACCAGAAAAGTGATGTTCATTACCATATGCAAGGGGTGTCTCTAACAAGGAGCAAAAGGATGTTACCGTGTTGGACTCAAGGGTCCTCTTGACAATGCATAAAGCGTCGTGCAGTGCTCTCTCCATCTCATCAAGCATGTAGTCATTTGCACCTCTTAAGATCAAGGACACCTTAAAGACAACAAAAATGCTTTGCAAGTCACAACAAAGCTAGACTAAACTCTTGTGTGATAACTTTAAATAAATTTTGGGATTAACTTCAAATAAAACATTTTTAAGATTCATTTTGTGTGATATAGTAGTGTCAACAACTAAGCATGATCTAATGCAGAGAGCAAATGGCATACCGCGCTGCTCGTTTTGGTTCCCTTTATCAAAATAACATCATCATCAGCAATTCTCTCCTCCACAACCTCGTCTGCAGTACCAAGGTGTGCTGGATCAAATGTTTCTTCACCCTCCATGTCTGCAAAAGTGGTGACCTAAAACAAAGAAAAAGACATTAGTTAAAACTTTAAGATTCATAATTACATTTTAGTTTTGTAACTTGGTTTCAATGCTATCAGCCTTGAGAAAGCATAGCTGAGAACGCACCAGGGTTGCTCCTGTTGCCTTAGCAACATGACGCATGTCTTCTTTCCGCACACGCCTAACAGCAATAGCTCCTGCCTCGACAAAGTACTGAAATAAAAGCTAAAGAAATGAGAATTCAAGGATTTGAATAAATTCGATGAATCAAACATAAATGCAAATAATACTCAAAAACTGAGTTCAGTGTAAGGGAAGAAAGAGAATGTATTGGTATTCATCTCACTTTAAGTGCCATGTCGTCAATCCCCTTTGTGGTCAGAATAACATTGGCTCCAGCTTTAAGAAGTTTCTCTATCCGCTCCTTTGTCATGTCAGCTTCCCTGTTAAAACAAATATTCAGTATCATATTAAAACTCCAAATGGAACATGGGTAGCATCAGCAGTGCAAGTGTACATAGAGCTGATGTCTTAAGATTTCTTTGTCCAATACACCCCGACATTGGAGTAAATGCACATACTTCTTCACAAAAGGATCAAGAGACGAAACCCGACCGACATTTCGTAGAAAAAAAAGACAAATATTGTGAATGTAAGGAACTCGGGCAAAAGTGTATAACAGAGAAAATTACCTTTGACGGATCTTTTCAAGTTCCCGTGGATCGTTAACAACAACTTGAACACCCAGCTGCATTTTTGTCTTCTGCAGATTGAAGTCAAGGCAAGCGATTTTTGCTGGAGATACTCGTAATGGCATTCCTTGGGCAGCACGACCAGTATTGAGTGCATATCCATTCAACAAATAGCTATCTCTTGCACTTTGTCCATGAGCTTTCAGAATATTAATACCCTACAATATAGTAAGCAGAAATGTTTAAGCATAAAACTACCATCTTCACTCCAGATCTTATTCTGGAAACATTGACAGAGGAGCATTATCAGACCTTGATAGGGTATTTGATCTCCCCTCGCTGATTTGTCATCTTTACTGACAGAACAGCATCCACAACCTGCAAGAAAAATGTGATAAAAACAGTTCAGCCATATGCAATGATCAGGGGATTGTCACAAGAAAATATCAACGGATCTCAAAAATTAAAAGGAAAAGCTAGAATAGACTTAAGTAGAAAAGAGTCTCCCCATAAAAAACAGTGTGTAAATATAGGAACTAATAACACACAAAATTTATAACAATAAAGGTTTAATAAGAAAGTATGCACTTCCACGTGATTGCCAAGTAAGGAGAACTGGAAGCATACCAAATTGGCAAAGAAGTCGCTGTCACCAGATATCAGTTTGGAGGACATGCTCGTCTTAGCACAATTTATCAATGGAATTTTCCCAAGCTTTTCAACCTATAGAAAAGCAAACAGACATAATTAACTGAAGCAGCAGATACAGCCACTATGGAGAACTTGCCCAATTATACTGAGACAAAATCATGTATAAAGAAAGGACCATATAGAGTTCACGGCATAAAGTAAATTATCCTCCAATGCTGAATATTCTCATTCAGAAAGAAGATGATGAGGTCAGAGGCGAAAATATAAACCATCACAAAAGTACTAACCTTGGTCACCAACTTCTCCTCGATGTATTTGCAAGATTCTCTCATCGCTAGCTGTCAACAATAACACAGATTGTGAACACACTGGAAATACATCTGCAATGCAGGTCACTAAATATAAAACCAAAGTCGTAGCCTACCCTGTATCCACTGATAATTGATGTTGGATGTATTTTGTTCCTGACCAAATCATTCGCCCTCTGCAAATTTACGCAAAAGACCATTTATAATAATCAAAGCAATTACTATGTGACAAATCTCCACAACTCGAGTACAAAAAAGGGACAATAGTAATCAAAATAAACCTTGAGCAACTCAGCAGCTACAATAACAACAGATGTAGTTCCATCACCAACTTCTCTATCTTGGAGTTCAGCTAACTCGACAAGAACCTGTTACAACAAAAAAAACAGACAAACAGAGACCAAGGTAACTAATAATTCATAAGAATTTACGAAATATACGAATAGTGTTGTAGAAATTACCTTAGCAGCAGGGTGTTCGACCTCCAACATCCTAAGAATAGTAGCACCGTCGTTGGTAATGGTCACGTCACCAATATCATCCACCAACATCTGAAAAAACCAAGATGAGTCACGGTTAGACGAGTTGGATACGAAAACAAAAAGGGTAGTATCTAGCAAATGGTTAGGTCTAAGAGAAACCTAAACTAGTGTCACTTAGTTTCAATTCAAAAACCAATAAATTCACAAAGCATTCGAATAGAGTAGTGAGCACAGACCTTGTCGAGTCCGACGGGACCAAGTGAGGTCTTAACAATATTTGAAATAGCTTGACAAGACATCACTGCGAATAGAATCATCAAATCCAAGTTATATACCAGAAAACAGCAAAAGAAGAGACAAACAAACAAACCCTAGCTATAGATCGAACATTAAACTTCCGATGTTAAGAAAGAGAGTAGATCAGTATGAGCATAAATACAAATAGACGAAAAAGGAAAGCGATACAGAGAAACAATACCATTCTGAGTACGAACATCTTGACCAGATTGCCTCTCGCCGGAAATATCCGGATTTTGAGCGGAGATCGACATCTCCGGTTAGAAAATGAAAAGAAGAGGAGAAGCGAAAGGCTCTAGATCGGAGATCTGAGCTCGCAGAGAGAAGTGCAGTGAGAGATAGTTCGTCTTTTTGAACACTGAACAATGGAAAATGCTTCTCAAGCGTTCGTGAGTGAGACTCCGGCGGGTTTTTAACTTTTAAGGTTTCTGGGATGTACGGTAAGGGTATGAACGAAGCGGCGGCGTTTTAAGTGCCAATGTATATATATTTGGGCTGAAAGAAGATATATATCCTCAGGCCCATTTTCTGAATATGGTTGGTGACACACGAATTATGGACTTCGGGGTTTAAAAGGAAGGGCAAAATTGTCAATTGAAAAAAACCACAAATACACCTCATCATCCGCATGATCACTCACAGTCAGTGAACTTTATCTGAACTTCTGTAATTTCACATGTTTGAGTCTTTGATTTAGAAATCATAGCAAACGGCTATTGTGGTTTTTTTTTTTTGGTATTGTCGCTATCGGTCATGTTTTATCTCGTGGGAACTATGGTTTCTCGATTATCCATAAAAAATTTCTTCAACATTTTTCACAAATGAGTGTTGATATGCTTTGTATGGAAGATATTGGTGATTATTGTGCAATCGTAAAAGGAGGGATTTGATTGCTAATATTGGCTCAAATTGAGATTATAAAAGTAAAAGAGACATTATCCAATACAGTTGAGATTTAATCAGTTACAGAGACTTTTCAGAATAAAGGCTTGTAGAGCTTCTCAACCATCTTCCTATACTCTGTTACATTACCAAACCAAAAACACACGTAAGAAGAACGTCATAATTGAATCAAATCAGATATGTGTAATCTGATTACTATTGCAAAATTACCTTCTTGATTGCTCCAAAGTTGAGCTGCTTGATTGTTCAATGGTGAGCTGATGTTCGGTTCTGATCAACCAGCACAAAAAATTATCAGATATTGGATCAAACCAACAGAGAGATTCGTCATAAGAAACCTCAAACAGTTATATCAGCCATAGGTTTGGTTACCTCCGAGAAGGCTTTGAATCGAGAGTAGTATTGTCCTCACATCATAAGCAGATGACCATTTATCCTACAAAAAATGTAAAAAGTTTTTAAGTACTGCTTCTCTGTTAAGTAGTAGCTTTAGCTCCATGGCATTAAAAGTTAATACACAAATAGAGAGAACCAAATGATTGATATGTACCTGAAGAATGTCCAAGCAAATATTGCCATAGATATCCACATTGGGGTGGAAGCAGCAAGTCTCAAACTTAATTTTGGGAGGTTTAAAAGGATAATCATTTGAGAAAGAAAGTGAGAGCCTGTACTCAGTTCCTTCAAACACAGTGTCTTTGCTTCCTGTGATAGTTCCTTTCCAGCAGAATATGTTGTCTTCCTCTGGAAAAGCCGATATCCCCGGATCACCTCCCATCTGAAAACATCAAATCAAAGACCATATATAAGCGTTTTAACTCTATATATCAACAAGTTACAGTTTTGATTCTTTACATAGAACAAAAAGGAATGAAAGATAGCTTACCATCAAACCCATTAGTTCAGACTGCAGCCTGAAATGGATTAGAAAAAATCATGAATTTGCTTAACCAAGAAAAAGAAAAAATGAGTCAAAGTTTTAAAGCAAGAAAGAGTACATAAAAGTAGTGAGATCTGATTCAGAATCAACATGAGGAAAACCATTGTGAAAATGTGATTATATATACATATAAAGTTGACTGTATCATTATCTCAGAGGAATTATAGCAAACAGTTGGTAGACAATGAGATAAACCATAAATGCAGAAGGGAACAAGACAAGTCACAATCATTTTTGGATCCATCGTTTCTCTTAAAATGATATAGAAGCATGTAGACCACAACAACTGGATATAGGTAAAGCCAAATCCCTAATCTAAACTACCTAAAGAAACTTTAACTCTACAAACAAAGAATTGAGCAAATCGAAGCCATGATTATCATCAGGAGGATAAAGACTATAAACAAAATGGAGGCGAAATTATTCCAAGATCGGAAAAAGTAGAAAAGAACGAACCTTTTGAGGACGGATTGGCTATCGACGGTCTTAGTCGGAGGAGCAGGTTGCTTTGATCCGGTAGCTGCCGGCGTAGTAGCCGCCGGAGTATTTCCTGTGTACCCATTTACCGTCGCCATCCTTTTTTCGCCTTTCTAATTGAAAAGCCTTTGAATCGTAGTCGAAATTTCTGAAATTGGAATGCTTTCGGTCGAGGAGAAACAGATAGACGAATGATCGAAGAAGGGGAAGATAGAGAGATAGAGAAGAGCGTTCTTCTTCTCTTCTTCTGTCAGAGAGAGATAGAGAGAGAGAGACGTGGGTCTGGGTTATAAAACGTGTACGACAAAAGAAACGACGACGTTGCAAAAGCAATATAAAAGGAAATAAATCACCTAAATATATAATAAAGCGGCTATTTGGTGAATTTGAAATTCACCTAATTTATGTAACGGCTAGGTATTTTTCTTTCCAATGATCAATTTTGTTACAAAAACTTTGAAAAAGGAGTTTATTTATTTAGAGTATGAAGGAATCATGAATAAGGAAACTTGACATGGAAATAATTTAGAGTAATTAAGAGAACATAAAAGAAAAAAGAGGTCTGATAGTGATTGGTATGTTTTAAGCTTAAAACAGGGTAATTTGAAAGCACTCTAAGGTCTACCAATCAATTTTCCTTTAAAAAAAAAGTTTTGCTGATTATGTGGGTTGTTGTTTATTAAACGTGAAGTGGGAACCTTATTGATAAAAGTTGAACAGATTGATGTACAATCATGTTTTGTAAGGATCGTTTATCCATCACCGATTAACATCACAAGAGGCCAAAAACACTAGTTAGTTATGTTCTTTGAGAACTATTTTTTACTTAGGTATATCATTTTTTTCTTACAAAACTTTAATAAACTTAAAACAAACTAAACAAACTTGGATGGGCGATTCCCTGCATTCGAAACTTGGGATACGGTAATGTCTTCATCGAATCAGATTCGCAAGACTTAGTTTAAAGTACAATCCAAGAGGAGGATACTGCAACCAAGTAGCTGCAAGATTGCAAAACACCCTCTTTTCTCAGTATGATCCTTATTATTTCTCTTTTATACCAGATTCGTTACAGTCATTTGTGGACTGGAGGCTGATAAACCTTATAGGTGTCTATTGAGTTTAAAGGCTCCAACAACCCTATAACACACCCTTCTTGCCAGATTATACCAGATTGGTTACAGTCATTCTAGTACCCAATTGTGATGATGCCTTATATACATGCCTATGAAAGTGTTGAATCACACAAAATGGACAATAGATCAAAGAGTATGGGAACTACAAGAGGAGAGGGTGTCGAGAGCGAAAGACAAATCAATATCTTGTTACAATTGGATTCATCCAAAGGACACAATATCTTTCAAACCATGCCAAATTTAAAGAGAGACACATTTGCTATAGATACATGATAACTTTCCTAACTTTTTAACCTATTGAGAAACAGCACACTAAGAAGCCATCAGAGATGACGACACAAGATAAGGGAGGGAGATGTACATACCGATCAACAACGGAGATTAGTGACTCGAGCAACTCTTTCAAAGAAGACCGGACACATACTTGTGCTGAACTTTATAGCATCTTTCATCCATTCAGGTGCCACTCTTTCGAATGTCCCTAGCGACACAACCTTGTAGAGCAGCTCAGATTCTTCACCAGTTGAGTTATTAACTAAAGTTAGGCTGAATGATAAACCTGTTATGGTCAAAAGTCAGGGAGAACAAAATCAGCAATCAATTTCTGGTGGCTGATGATAACCAAACCATTGGACGGTCCATCACTTTTGAGTCAAAGTATCCAGGCCTTGCATGAAAACAAGACGGAGAAAGATACAGTGAATTAAATCTATGCAAAAACAAATTACCGCTTGTTGGATGTGAGGCTACAATGCAGACATGTTCGCCTTCATTATTAGTTGATAATTTCATTCCTAGCAATTGTTCAGCAAGAGCTTGAAATGTACAACTAGCAGAACTACTTGATCCATCGTAGGTTCTTTTGCAGCATTGTGGTTGAGAAACCAAGAGAGTTTCCTGGAAACAAAAGCAAGAAAAGTAATAGTAAGGATAGCTTTATGATCCACTGGGTTTGTGAAGCAAGATGCACAACATTCAGCTCAGAACTGAAAGGATAAAAGGTGATTTGTTTTACCGTTGTTTCATGATGTTTGCTAATGTGAGGTGATACCATGTCCGTTTCTACCATATCTTCTGACAGTCTGCTACGTTTTCTCATGCTTCTCATTGTAACTCGAGCAGTTTCAGGAGTCACTCTCTCTAGTTTTCTTCCACTTTCATCTTCATAGTTGCAAGGATTTCCCTCTTGGACAAGCTCTTTTAGCTTGGCAACTTCTTCAGAAAGTGTTTTGCCTGTAAGAACCACTCTTCTAAGTACAAGGATAAAAATTACTTTTGACCGAAAAACAACAAAGATTTTTTATCCTAAGCGGTCTAATCAACAAGGCATCGTCACCCTCGATGAAGCAGTTCAGATTATCTCAGCTAAATTCCTAGAAAAACTTCATAATCATGTCCGATTATAAGGCTACTAAATTCCATGACACATGCAATTGAGCAGCAACTATCATAAACATTGCTTCTTACTCTTATGTTCTTCTTCCATGAGAAGCTTTTGATATTCCAGACACTTGTTGTCCCTGCTAGATCTGTGGATAAAGATTTTCATGGTTACAGTTGCAAAGCTCCAACTTTCTCCAAAATATAACCAGCTCCATAAGAATGTCAGAGAAAATTAACACAGTAATATGATATAAATGCCTGATTGAAGTCATTTCATTCCTCAAATTCTCCACTATCTCCTGCAAATTCTTGTTTTCACTTCTCAAATGCTGCATCAACGCCTCTGAGGCTGCAAAACGCAAAAGAGAGAAAGATAGACACACTAAGAACGTCTTCAACGACTTGAAATGTCTTCAATTTTGTAGGCACACAAAAGAAACCCCATTGTTAAATAACTCTAAATTGATGTGCATTGCAATCTAACCTAACAACAGAGAAACGAACACTGGTGAACATTCAAATGAGATTAAAGCTTCAAAGTATGGAACAAAGGAAGAGCTCAATCTCAAAATAACGAAACTTTCAAATACAATAGACGAACAAGGAGAGAGGAATTGGTACCTGAAACAAAGTTTAGGAACTTCTCTTCTTGCTCCTTATTAATCTCATCGAATTCGGAAAATTTCTTCTTCTGGAAAAAGAAATAGAATTTGAGAGAAGTCAAAATCGAAACCAGAGATGCGAAACACACAAAAAAAAAAAACACCATGAAAATTGAAGGGAAGATTTTGCAAAAAAACCTTGAGTTTGGTATATTTTTCGTAGAGCTTGGCGTAGAGAGCTTCCATTGCTGCAACTGAAGAATCAAAATAATTGATAAAGCGACTCAAAAAGAAGCAAAATCAAAGAGTATACAATTCGATTCGAGAGAGCAACGCACGCTTTGCTTCCAGATTTCAGAAGAACGAGACGGATAATTCGAAAACACGAATATTAAAAATTCCAGACCCACGCGTTCCTAGGAAGAAGAATGGCTCAAATGCACGTTTTGAGAATAAGTTTTTCTAATGCCACACCAAAAATTAGTTATTATTTAAACAATTTTTTTTAAATGAAAAGTGGTGTAAAAGTCTAAAAAGCCAGAGAAAAATACAAAACTACCAATTCTACCATTGGATCCGAATGAATCCAACCCGCAAATCCACAAAACTATCTACTTCGAAAGAAATTTGATGTAAAAAACATTTAAATTTGTTTGGCAATCGTAAAAAAAAAACTCAACCCACGAGAAGAACCTCAA
>VBRH01000464.1:7128-20316 GCA_014578085.1 Cardamine resedifolia | reverse complement strand
GGATTTCTTCTTTCTTCTCTGAATTTCCTCTTTTTCCTTTGAATCTCGATTTGGATATGTATCTGGATTGAGCGCCGCGAGGATTTGAGCGGCGATTTGGATATAGATCTGAATTTGATGAAGTTTCACCACAAACATTCAGTCTCTCAAATTGATTTCACGATTTTGATATGCGGTGCTCTAAACTTGCCGTCGTCGCCATCTCCATCAGTGGAGTAAGTCCAACTGAGTGAACTGGTACAACGGAGTGAAAATGTACAACTGAGATCAACATAGGTACAACTGAGTGAACCGGTACAACTGAGTTTAACATAGGACATTTGAGTGAAATGGTACAACTAAGTTCAACATAGGATAACCGAGTGAAATGGTATAACTGAATTCAACATAGTACAAGTAAGTGAACTGGTACAACTAAGTGAACTGGTACAAATGATATCAGTATAGGACAACTGAGTGAACTAGGACAACTGAGATAAGTCATTCGGTACAACTGGATAATATCATTTGTATATGTATCAGTTATCCTATTATCTCTTAGTTATACCATGTTAACCAGTTGTCCTAAAATTAAAATAAATTCACAAATATCATTAAATTAAGTGTAAAAACGGAATACTGCATAATATATGGCACTCAGATTAATCATTAGTTATACCATGTTAACCAGTTGTCCTAAAATTAAAATAAATTCACAAATTTCATTAAATTAAGTGTAAAAACGGAATACTGCATAATATATGGCACTTAGATTAATCATTAGTTATACCATGTTAACCAGTTGTCCTAAAATTAAAATAAATTCACAAATTTCATTAAATTAAGTGTAAAAACGGAATACTACATGATATATGGCACTCAGATTAATCAATAGCACGTCATATTAATTTTCTCAATACATTCGGAACATAATTGAAATATTTTAAATATTTTAAATCTTGATTTAGATATATATGATATTATTTTAAAATTTTAGATTTTTTGCTAATTAAAATGTTTTTAAATAAAATCTTAAAAATTATACGCAAATAAAATGTTGATTTTAAATTGTTGCCTTGTTCCCTAAGTTCATGTTTCCTTATAAATAAAATAGTGAGTATAATCTTTCAGCTCTCACCTTATCCGGGTCGTCGGGTGTAGCCACATGGAAACTTTCATTTAAGTCTGTAGCCACAAGGTTTTTTTAGCGCAATGTTTAGCCACACGCAAAGTTTGTTTCGAGTTATATCCACATAAATGTGAATATTCCGTTAACTTTGACGGTGTCGTTAAATAGATTGCCTTAACCATTAAACGGAGTTAACAAATAAACGGATCGTCAGGGTGTAACCACATGAAAACTTTCATTTAAGTCTGTAGCCACAAGAGTTTTTAAAAACAATATTTAGCCACACGCAAAGTTTATTTTCGAATTATATCCACATAAACGTGTGGCTGAACTCGAAAACAAACTTTGCGTGTGGATATAACTCGAAAACTCGGCATTCGGGTAGGATTTCCTCGGTCATCGGGCAACATATCGAATTAGATCGGGCATGACATGATTTTCCTCGGGAAAATGCTCTAAAATAAGTAGAAAACATGATTGCACGAGACAAATCGCTAAATATCCGAATAAAAAACATTAATCCTTCAGAAATTTTATTTTTGCTCGGCATTCTAGTAGGATTTCCATGTCATGCCCGATCTAATTCAATCTGTTGCCTGATGACCGAGGAAATGCTCTAAAATAAGTAGAAAACACGATTCCTGGAGACAAATCGCTAAATGTCCGAGTAAAAAACATCAATGCTCGAGAAATTTTATTTTGCTCGGCATTCGAGGAAAATCATGTTATGCCCGATCTAATTCGATCTGTTGCCCGATGATCGAGGAAATCCTACTAGAATGCCGAGCAAAAATAAAATTTCTCAAGGATTAATGTTTTTTTACTCGGGCATTTAGCGATTTGTCTCCTGCAATCATGTTTTCTACTTATTTTAGAGCTTTTTCCCGAGAAAATCATGTCATGCCCGATCTAATTCGATCTGTTGCCCGATGACCAAGGAAATCCTACTCGAATACCCGAATGCCGAGTTTTCGAGTTATATCCACACTCAAAGTTTGTTTTGGAGTTTAGCCACACGTTTATGTGGATATAACTCGAAAACAAACTTTGTGTGTGGCTAAACATTGTTTTTAAAAATTCTTGTGGCTACATACTTAAATGAAAGTTTTAATGTGGCTACACCCCGACGACATGTTTATTTGTTAACTCCGTTTAATGGGTAAGACAATCTGTTTAACGGCACCGTCAACGTTAACGGAATATGATATAACTTGAAACAAACTTTGCATGTGGCTAAACATGGCGCTCAAAAAATCTTGTGGCTACATAGTTAAATGAAAGTTTCCATATGACTACACCCCGACGATCCACCTTTTTGAGTGATTTTGATTAATGCTAAAATTAGTCTACTTATTATTCATTTTATTTTTGTTATTGAATCGGCAATCTATTTTTTATTTTCATCGTTGATCACTTACTTTGAACCAGCTGAGGACTTTGCAGGAAGATATAATGGACGACTCAAGACCTACAAATGAAGTGCACTGATAAGATCCAGAATGTGTTTCTCTTTATTTTAATGAACTACGAAAAAACAACCAAAGAACCTTAGAGAAGAATTTTAGAGCATCCCATCAATCTGAGAGGAGAAGAGGTGTGGAGGAATTTTACAGAGTTAATCACATTGGTGAAACAGTTGATTTCGTGAGGAAGAGGAGGGAAGAATAGGGGAAGCTAAACCGTACTGATCTTCACCGGAGAATGTGGAGATTGCACTCACTGTCACTCTAAAGAATCAACCATGTGTGATCTTCTACGTTCTGTGGTTGACTCTGGTCAGGGAGCAAAGATCAATCCGGAAGCTCCTCTTGACAAAGTCTGCATTGTCAGTTGTGGTTTATCCACTGGGTTATGAGCTACTTGGAATGTTGCTAAACCTAAGAAAGGTCACAGTGTTGTTGTTTTTGAACTTGGTGCTGTTTGTTTAGCTGTTGCTGAAGGTGCTAGAATCGTTGGTGCTTCTAGGATCATTGGTGTTGATCTCAACACGAAAAGATTCAAAGAAGGTAGTACAAACGATAAATAGTCTTTGACTGTGTTCTTTCTTGAATCTTTTAACATACATTGAGTTTGATGTTTATTTGACAGCTAAGAAATTTGGTGTGATTGAGTTTGTGAACCCGAGAGAGCATGACAAACCAGTTCAACAGGTGATTGATGTTACCCACAGCTCCTAGGACTTACACATGGCCTGATAAGAAATTTTGTATGTTGAATTTCTCTATTGGTGTTTCGTTGATTTCTGTCTCTTATATGGTACTGCTGCTCTGTCACATGCTGGTTTGGAGTCTTCGAATTTGATTGTTGGTGTAGATGTAACCAAGAGCAATGAATGGACAGGTTAGTGATGTTATCTTAATGTCTGAGTCTAGGTTGCTTTGATCTTGAAGCTGACTTGAGTTAATTGATTTAGGGGAAAGATGATTTGGTATTAAGAGCCTGCATTATATGTATATAATAAACAATAGTTTTGTTTGATACGATTCGACTTATACAAAATAGTATTGGTTTGAATCTACCTGTTCTGGTGTACCCAATTTAGCTTTATACATTATCTGCAGATCTACTCTATATTTTGCAAGTGGAGTGAAGAAAATATCAATATTCGATGGCTGCTTCTCTATGATATTCTTAGTAACTTTATGTTCTTATGCAAAACATAAGGAATAATTCGTTTAAGCTAACATCAAGCTTTGAACCCTTTTTATTTTCCTTGATGCAGACAACTAAACTAAACTAAAGACAGGTAGAAGATCAGGAAGAGATAGCCATAATAGACATCGAGAAAGACACACGGAAAATGACACTGACCCTTTGAAAGAATCCCATAAAGCATAAACACGGATGAAACTCAAGCTGATACTTGATCTCGGAAGAGTTAATTTAGATGATCTGAATTAGTCACTTTTATATTTTTTCTTTTTGTCTTTTTCTTTTCAGTATTTTTAAAACTCATATAGATTTTAAGAAGGGCTTTTGATATTTATTATATTTAGTTTAACTCTTAGTTGTTTGCTTTGTATTAATTTGATTTAGTTAATGGCTTTAATGTTGTTTTACTCTTCCATATCAAAAGTATATTATACTTCTTTATATCTCATTAATCTTACTATTTCAATAAAAATTTTAAAAAATCAAATTTAAAGTTTTAGATATTCAAATTATTTAGAATCAATTTTTTCATAGGTTTCTAATTATTTCACCAAATAAAATTGATTGAATATAATACAACCTACTTCATTATTCTAATTGGTTAAGTGTTCAATCTTATTTAATAAAGTAGGGTTACATTTTTGTGGAGCTCTGAGAAACTGTCACATGTCCACTTATTTTATTTTATTTTATTTTATTTTTATTCATTATAATCAACCAATTAAACACCAATAAATTAAACTATTTCAAATTAAGAACAGATAATAAAGACAATTAAACCATTACAAAATTTAAAACTATGACACATTTCCTATTTACGTTTTATTCATTCTAACCAAAAAAAACCACACATTTCATCCTCCCTAAATTTATTTGATTTAGTTTTTATTCATTCTAACCAACCAATTAAATACCAATAAATTAAAATATTTCAAATAAAAAAACAAAAAATAAAGACAGTTAAACTATTTCAAAAAAACATAACTTATTTCCTCCTTCCTAAATTTTTTTTATTTTCTTTTAATTCTTTCTAACCTACCAATTACCAATAAATTAAACACTTCCAAATTAAAGCACAAAATAAAGACAATTAATATTCTTCCACCCATAATTTTAATTGAAATTAATATAATGAATTAAAATATTTTCTAACGAAATATATATATTTCGTTATTAACATCTTTTAATGAATTGAAATTAATAATACATTATTGAATTGAAATTCTTCACCACCCTAATATAAAAAATTTCCATTCAAAGATAATAAAAAATCAAAAACAAATTAGTTCGTCATACCACTATTGAACATTTTACTTAAAAATAATATTCATGCATGTAGAATAATAGCTAATTTGTATTTAATTTGCTTAAATATACTATTATTGAACATCTTACTTAAAAATAACATTCCCTATAATACTTCATGCAATAAAATAAGAGCTAATTTTTATTTAATTAGCGTAATTATATTTTATCTAAACGTAGTTAGAACAATTGTCTTCTAACAATTATACAATTATTTTAATTTTGTGAGCAAACTTGTAACTCCCTTACTTAATTACTTTTCGGTTACATATATCAATAATTATTACAAATGAACGCTTTTAATTTATATTTTTAAAATAAAACTTTTATCAGTTCTCATCCTATAAATAATTACTCTCTCATCTTACTTGATCATATCTTACAATTTAAAATTTACTACATGTTTTTATTTTTTTGCATGAGTTCAAAAATCAATTCAGACAAAATGATGGTAAAATTTTGATTCTAAATTATATTTTTACCTTACATTGTTTTTAATTTTAATTTCCTTCAAACGCATTACATATATTTTTTTCATTTTTATTTACATAAGTTATTTTTTAATCAAAATTATATATAACAAAGATTTTGATGGATACTATATTTTTGACAGATTTATCTATAGAGTTTCAAAAGTTACCAAGTTATTACAACATGATTATTTTTATTTAGTAAATAAAGATTTATTATTACAATATTATTATATTACATTAAAACAAGTATCTCTTATGTTTTTACTAGATATAAATTTATTTTTATACTAAATTTAGAACAAAAATATAACATGAAGTTGCTTTATATTAAATTAGTTTGAAAATCCAAAAAAAATTCTCTTTTCTCCTCATTAAAAAAATAAACATCAAATTATTTTATGGTAAACTAATTTAAGTAAAATTAAAATTTTATAGATGAAGTATTTTACTACAACATAAAAATATACAAAATTTAATAGCTATTTTTTTCATTAACCTTATTTTTTAAATGTTGGTTTCTTCAAAATATGTATTTGTCGTTGAAATTATATAAATTATTTACTAGAAACAATAAAATGATGAATATAATGTATAAAAATGAGCAATTTAAATTAAAAGTAATTAAATATATTTCAATATATAATTAGTTATAAAATAATATATAATTTATTATATTAATTTTAAACTCATGCAACGCATGAGACATTCTCTAGTAAATAATAGAGTAAACTTATTTGATAAACTCATAAATCTATCCTATTTAATGGTTCGAATCAACACATATATCTATTTAATTTCATGAATCAAATAGTTAAATAGACCTAATAAATTTATCATCATAAAATAATAATAATTAACTAACTACATGAAATTCAATAAATAATAGAGTAAACTTATTTGATAAACTCATAAATCTATCCTATTTAATGGTTCGAATCAACACATATATCTATTTAATTACATGAATCAAATAGTTAAATAGACCTAATAAATTTATCATCATAAAATAATAATAATTAACTAACTTCATGAAATTCAATCAATTATATAATCACAATTTTTACAGAAAATTATAAAATTTGGCATCAAGAGTGTCAAAAGCTACTCTTCTAGGTTATGACATGTCTGATGTATGGGTTTCTAAGTTTTAAAATAAATTATATTTAAACAAATATATTAAATTAAAATTTTGTTGTTAATGATATATTTTGAAATTGTTTTCGCAAAAGAAGAAGAAAACATATTTCGTTAGAGAAGAGAGTTATATATATTATAAAAAAGAGTAATATACATAAGTTTGTTATTCTACATCAGTAAATTAATTTAAAATTTAATATTAAATTTTCAATTTTAACATATTAAAATTTAAATAACATCAAATAAATTTTAATTTTATATTTTCATTTGTTTTGATCAATGTGGGAGATATGTTGGTTCGAACCATTAAATACATAAATCTATTTAATTTTATGGATCACATCCAATAGTTTGATAGATCTAATAAAGTTATCACAATAACATAATAATAATAATAACTAATTGCATAAAATTCAATAAATTATTGAATCGAAAATTTTCACAGAAAATTATAAAATTAGATATTAAGTGAAAAATATGTGTCATGCATATAAGAAAACTGAACATCAAAAGTTATAAGTGCAAAAAAAAAAACCAAATAAATAGAGATCAACAAACAAGAATTTGATAAAATTTATTGTGGGAAAAAACAAAAAAATGAGAATTCAAAAAATGATGATTATTGCATATTTGCAACTTATAAGATAATATAAGTTATGTGTGGACACGGAGATCATCAACGTCAACTCAGTGAACTAGATAGGCAAACCAGTGGGATCAAGAGTGTCAGAAGTTGATCTCATATAATAAATGTTAGGAGTATTGAAATAAGATTTAAAACATATCCCTAAACAGTTTTGTCTTATTCGTCGATAATAATTACATATAATTGGCACAAAATAACAAATTGGTTAGGAAGTTGAATAATATTTAGGTTTACGAATCAAAAACAAAACACATCTATTAGACAGAAAAATTGAAGAAAATGTTTTCTCCATATAGTAGACAGAGTGTGTAAACGAAATCAAAATTGTTCTCTCCCAATGGAAAGAAGTCAAAACAAGAGGCAAAAATCCACTCTAAGAGACTTATTTCGGTTGGAGTCAACTCTCATACACAAATTTAGATCCAGAGTTATGAGGAAAATGGTGGGGCTTTTACTAAAGGTTCAAGATGATGGTGCATGGGAATTCGAAGACGAAAAAAAAGAAAATCCGTAAAAACTAAATATCTTTAGAAATATAACTCGAGATAGGAATAAAAAATCAAGATCTGGTGATAGAAGGGGTAAGCTAGAGGATGTTGTCGGTAAACACCAAGAGACAAGGAATGACGAAGGACTTCAGCAAGTGAAGGTGCGAAAGAAAAAATATATTCGGTTGAGAACCAAGATAAGATCTGAACCAGAGGAGAAATATGGATCCAGAGACAGGAGGAAGGCAGTGGAGCTTCTGCTAGAGAATGAAGATGAGGGTGAATGGGAATCCGAAGATAGAAAAGCAAAGAATAAGCGAAATAGAGCCCGAGATAGAACTAGAAAATCGAGAGATGGTGACGGAAGGGTTGAGAGTTAAAGGATGCTGTGAGAAAATATTAGGAGACAAGAAGTGGTAGAAGACTTCTGCGAGTGAAGATGCGAGAGGAAAAACATATTCGGTTGGGAATCGAAATAATATTTGAACCAGCGGAGAGTAGAAGGACAATAGAGATATTGCCAGAAAAATGTCTCGCCCATATATGAGGAAGAATATAATCATCGGTCACGGGTCACCGGATCCATTTTTCATATCTCACACGGTGATCGAAAAACAAAAGATAATATGAAACCAAAATCTATTGGATATAATCTAAATTTTACTATGTTAATAATAAAATTATAATATAGAAATTTAAATTAATTTTTCATGTGTTGGCAAAAAAAATATTGTTTTTCCATGTAGAAATATATACTAATGTAAATAACTCTATTCTCTAATGAAATATGTTTTCTTATTTTTTACTAAAATAACTTTAAGATAAATCATTTACAACAAATTTTTAATTTAATGATTCTATTTAAATATAATTTATTTTAAAATCTAGAAACTCGTCCATCGGACGGATCATAACCTAATATATATATAATTATTAATTTATGATACTATTAGAACCATATATATATTTATATAGGAATTTTAAAAAATATTATCTTATTATTTTATCGAATTTTGTTAAATTTTACAGTACTCTAGCTGGAGACCGATTTATAGAGATTTTGCTATTATGATGTTCGCCAACAAAAAAGAAAAGTCTATTTGATCTCTTGCTAAAAGAAAAGGAAAAATAGGAAAACAATGAATGTGATCGGTTGAATAGTAGAATAATAAGGGACTAAATAGAGAAAAGTATACAACAAATTTTTTCTATTTGGACTAAATCGAAGAAAGTCAAAGAGAGGGAAGCATAACAAAGAAAAGTAGAGTAATATTGATAGAATTTTCCCTCTCCTATTATTTATAAAAATATTATTCTCTTTGTTATTTTTTTCCTTTAAACAAATTTTTTTTTTCTATTATATTAGGGTTAACTTTAACTGTAGTATTTCATTTTTTTTATTTATTGTTAAAAATAAAAAATATTAAAACAAATGATTTATTTTAAAATTTTTATTAATTTTATCATATTTTTAAAGTAGTACTAACAAATATAATAATTGTATGATTATTAACGTTGTTTAACTAAATATATGTTGATTGTTAGTCAAACCAATTCATGCATAAATTTAATAACTTGAAGGTTATTTGAAAATAATAGTTTTTTTTTTTGGTAGGAAACAGGGAAACAAAAGTCTTCCAGATTTTATTAATTAAATAATAAAGTAAAATCATTCTAGGTTGTATAGAATCCAGGGTGTTTTCACATACAATTAAAACAAACTCAAAAGGAATAGAATCCAAACGATGGAACCCTGACTGTAACGTAAAAGCATAGTTAGCCAACCCGTCGACTAGACGATTAGCTTCTCTATACACACCCAAAAATAATAGTTTAGTTGGATGTTTAAACTACAAACCCAAAAATTAAAAGATTTAAATTAGAAATGTAAAAGATGGGAAATTGTTTTATGAGATTTTGTCAAAACAAAATACTATTTTTGCTGTAAATTTGACCAAATGATTAGGTGGTAGATTTGACCAAATGATTAGGTGTGCGTTGATCATTTGTGTGGTTTGTGTGGTTTTAGAATCATAACACATGTATATCATTATAATTCCATACAATTTAGTTATAGTGGTTAAAAAGAAAAATCAACCAAAGCATCGATTTATGTGGACCTTCGAACATCAAGATATTTAATTTAGATATTTTTTATTAAAATATTAAAAAAAAAAAGTGAGATAGAGAATGAGAGAAAGTCTTCTCCTCGAAAAACTATGGTTTTTAATAAATGTGGCGGATGGAATTCACATAACTATTTGTGGATTAAACCGATTTTTTTTAATCATTCATGAGTTTTAATCTGCATTGATGCGGATAAAAAAATAAACTAAAATCGCTGCAAACCAGTTGCGGTCTGCTTTTCTAAAAAAATAAACTAAGGTTTCGAATGGATGCAATGAATAGGGCGGACAAAACCATGTGCGCACTATACCATCTACATTTTGGAGCGAACAACAAACTGCCGCAGATTAAGTTTATTTTTTTGTAAAAGCGGTCCGCAGTTGGTCCGCGACAGATTTCTTTTACGCTTTGAATGGATGCGGCGGATCGGGCGGACAAAACCATTTACGGATTAGAGTGCTTTCTTTTACCATTCATAAGTTTTGGTCCACAGTGGTGCGAATGAAAAAAAGTATAAAAATCCCGCTGCAGACCAACTGTGATCTGCTTTTCTAAAGAAATTAACTAAGACCGCATCAGACTATAGACCGCCCCAAAAACTAGATGATTCGATCAGTCAATGATTTTGTCTGCCCCATCTACCGCATCCATTCAAAACCTTTTTTTTTTCGACCACATCACTGTGGATTATAACTAATGATTAGTTTACAAAAAATAGTCCAAGCCGTAAGCGGTTTTGTCCACCCTATCCACCACATCCATTCAAAGCCTAAACCGCATATAGACCGTTCCAAAAACTATATGGTTCAATCCACCAATGGTTTTGTCCACCCCATCCACCACACCCATTCAAAGCAATATAGTTTTAACAATAAACTCTTTTGCCACTTGTCATCTTTTATTTGGTTAATGGGTTTGTTTTAAAATTAAGTTAAAATTTATAATAAAATTATATAAAAGTATTAATATTTGATGTATATGAGTTTACAAATTTTACAAACGGCGTAAGAAAACTGCCACTTTGGTAAGCATAGGAGGCACGGCACCCCAAGAAATTTACATGTTTCATGTGCTATAAATAGTAGTGATTGATGATTCTTGATAAGATAAGTATGTCATTTGCTTGTTCACTTTGAGCAATAATGGCAGCAATGATCATGGTTGGCTATGAAAACTGCTTCATGTTCATCCTCTTATGTCTCTTTTCTCTCCTTTGTTATTCTCTCTTCTTCAAGAAACCAAAGAATGGCTTTGATTTGCCTCCAAGCCCTCCTTCTTTCCCAATCTTTGGTCATTCTTATATTCTCCTCTCTTCTTCACCCCACAAGTCTCTTCAGGCACTCTCATCCAAGTACGGACCTCTCCTCTATCTCCGCATCTTCAACATCCCCGTAGTCGTCGTCTCCTCCGCTTCAACTGCTTATGAGATCTTCAAGACGCAAGACGTGAACGTCTCATCCCGTGGTCCCACTCTGATCGACGATCCTATCTTTGCCGGATCTTCAAGCTTCATCTCCTCTTCCTATGGAGATCACTGGAAGTTCATGAAGAAGCTTCTCGTCACAAAGATGGTCGGACCACAAGCACTCGAGCGGTCACGACAAAACCGTGCAGATGAGCGAGGGCGGTTTTATAAAAGCATGATCGATAAGGCGATGAAGGAGGAGAGCGTTGAGATCTACGAGGAGGCGATGAATCTGAGTATCAACAACCTCTGCCAGATGATCTTAGGGAGGAGTTCTTCAGAGGAGAACGGTGAAACAGAGATATTCAAGGGCTTGGCTACCGTTGCTAATTCCTCTGGAATCAAGATTTTATTGGGAAACATGTCGCGCGAACCGATAAGGAAGCTTGTAACGCCAATGTATAAAAAGGATAGGAAGGTTGTTTCGAAAAGATTCGATGATCTGTTCGAAAGGATTCTTGTGGAACACGAAGAGAAACAGAACGTGCATCAACAAGGTACGGACTTGATGGACGCATTGTTGGCGGCTTATCGGGACGATAACGCAGAGTACAAGATCACTAGGAATCATATCAAGACGTTGTTGGCGGTAAATGTTCCTAACATATAGATCAGGTACGTGGGCCGGTTTCATTGAGATTAAATCTAAACTAAGAAACGTTTTTTGCAACTTGCAGGATCTTTTATTTGCAGGCCCGGAGACATCTGCGCAAGGAACACAGTGGGCAATGGCGGAGATTCTTAACAATCCTAAAATTCATAAGAGACTGAGAGAAGAAATCGATTCGGTGGTAGGGACAACAAGGTTGATTGAAGAAAGTGATATACCAAATCTGCCGTATCTGCAAGCGGTGATTAAGGAAGTACTAAGACTGCACCCGCCAGCAACTCTCTTCGGAAGGAAATCCGAAGCAGAGCTTAGAGTTGAAAAGTTTTACGTACCGGAACAGACGTCAGTTCTTGTTAATATTTATGCTGTGATGAGAGATCCTGATTCTTGGGAAGATCCTGATGAGTTTAAGCCAGAGAGGTTTTTAGCTTCTTCAATATTATCATCAGGCGGGCAAGAAGATGAGAGAAAAGAGCAAGCACTCAAGTACATGCCTTTTGGGTGCGGAAGGAGAGCTTGTCCTGGATCAAATCTTGCTTATGTGTTTCTAGAAACTACTATTGGGTTGATGGTGCAGGGATTTGACTGGAGAATCAGCGGAGACAAAATTGACATGGAAGAAACTGGTCTTGGACTCGTCTTGACTATGGCTCATCCTCCTAAGCTCACTCCTGTGCCTCGCCCTTTAACTTTGAATCTGTAGAATCCGAGTTTGCTATAAGTAATAATTACGTGAAAAATAAATAAGCTTTGGCTTACGTGAAAAATAAATCTTGAATCTGTCTGTAGAATAACTTTTTTTTTTTTTTTGTCTGAAGAGTCGGAGTTTACTATAAGTGTAATAAGGAAGCTTTGCTTTTTATGTTAAGTTGGTTATTTTTGGTTTAGTTTGGTTTGTTGTATGATGTCGTAAACAGCAATGAATGTATTGTGTTCTTCGGTTTAAAGTCTTGGATCGGTTCATCGAATTCTAGGTCGATTTTTTCTTATCTTCACCGATTCGATTCCGTAGCATAGAGCGGTTCGATACTCATTCCTTTGCGAGGGAAAACTTAATTGAGGCAATAGATTTGAGGAAAGTTTCCATCTTTGCATTACCCTCTTCATCTCTGCTTAGACCACTCATGCGTGATGTCTGTGACAAGAAAATTTCAGCTGTGTAGTTTTTTTTTTTTTT
>VBRH01000463.1:81798-99245 GCA_014578085.1 Cardamine resedifolia | reverse complement strand
TGGCTATGTTCTCTATGTTTGGATTCTTTGTTCAAGCCATTGTCACCGGTAAGGGACCATTGGAGAACCTTGCTGACCATTTGGCTGATCCAGTCAACAACAACGCATGGGCCTTCGCCACCAACTTTGTTCCCGGAAAGTAAGCTAAGTTTATCTGTATTTTGCTTCAGTCTTTGCTTCGTGTGAGTGTGAGATGTAATAGAGAGGTTGTTCAGATGTAAAATTTGCAAAATCTATGTATGATTTATCAGATAATCAATAACTCTTTTCCCTCAAACTTGCCTATTTATAAATAAACAAATAATAACTAAATGGAGTTTAGAATGTTTTCGATTCACTCAATTACTGACAATTGAGAAACATAATTAAACATGTCACCAATCAATTAATGGTATTGGACACCAATGATTAAAACAATCACTAAGATAAAAAAAAAATAGTGAACGTTTCCACAAGAGAAGAAGAAACTAAAGCAAAAGACACAAAATTGATAAATAAACTAACAATATATTCTTCTTCTACACACACTAATACATTGTGAGATCTGTGATTATTTTTCTTGCTCTGGTGTTAAATCTTAATCCATTACTCCTTCTCTGTTGCTTAACTTAAGACTCATCATAATATTCATTGACGCCAACTCAGCAGCTAAGTACCTGAACACATATGGCATTGCAACTGTTTCCATACCTTTGCTTGTCCTACAAGAATAGCAAGTTACCTTCTTTGGAGTCCTACCAGGAGGTAACTTTCCAATTTCTTGAATCAGCTTCTTCTGTTGAACGTTCACAACCGAAGAAGTGAGTAAGCTTCCGCATAGAGAACACACATCTGCAATGTGGTGATCTGAAGAAGTGTGAAGCCTGTCGTGTAATAGATAGGAAGCTCCATGAGCAAGTAGCGAGTCTCGTTCCATTTCACCAAATCGAATCCCTCCACCTCGTTTCCTTCCCTTGATTGGCTGATGAGTTAGCTGATCCACTTGTCCTGTGGATCTAACCTGCATGCCAGAATGTTTCGATTCAGAACAAAGCACAAAGATTATGTCAGGATGATAAAAAGCGATGAAACCAAGGGTTTGAAAAAAACCTGAAATTTGTCTGAGACCATGTGACGCAGTCTTTGGTAGTAAACAGGCCCCATAAATATCTCACACTTCAGCTCTATTCCTAAAGACCCACTATACAATGTCTCGGTCCCATAGTAGTCAAAGCCTTTTTCCTTCAACATAGAACCAAGATCATCAACAAGTACACTGGACTTGCTCTCCTTTTCTCCGTTTGGTTCTTTTACTGCATCACGAAACGGGGTTGCATCTACAAACTTTCCATGCAAACTACCTCCCTGTAAAAAAATCGAGGATATAAACATTACATATACTTACCATCTAAATAAAATGGGAAGTTGGTTAAAAGACACACGAAAAGTGCCTATGGAACCTAAGAATCAGAACAATTTCTAAGGTGTACCTTAGCAGCAATAGATTCCATAAGCATAGCAATTGTCATTCTTGATGGGAAAGCGTGTGGGTTAATGATGAGATCTGGACGCATTCCAGTAACTCCATTAAATGGCATATCAATGTCAGGCCACAATTGCGAACAAACACCCTTTTGCCCATGTCTACTGCTGAACTTGTCACCGATTATGGGGTTTCTGGCATGCCGAAAACGAATATTCGCCTACCAAGAAACTCGAAAATTATATTTTAAACAAAATTGGAAACTATGGGATAGTTGGAGTTAAATCTCACCTTTTGAGGATGTTTCTTGCTTTTCATGTCCACAGAGACAAAGTCAACTATGACAGGGTCGGTACCTTTTCGCTTCATGGTCCTTACTGAGTTAGTTACCTCATCATAGATACTACAATACGGCTCATCTGGATATATTTTCTGCGTTAGACCCAACAAAATTAGTGAGTTTCTACAAACTTGACGAGGAAACTAAAATTAAATAATTAATCTACAGCACATAGCGTGGATAGAAAGAAGCTATTTACCTGTCCAACATATGGTAACCCATCAGCATCGATACAAGCATGAGCTGATTTGTCAACATTACTTCTCCTAAAACTTTTATGACCACTTTCATATCGGCTATTCTGATCTGACAGATCAATAGTTTCTGTCTGCACGATCATAAGGAAAAGAATAAGGTATTCATAGAAGAGAACTTTTGGGTAATTTGTAAGATGATAATAATCCCTGGCTGCAACTACAAGACTTTTCTGTGGGGTTCATAAAGGAACAAGTGCAGGGGACATTGACCAAACGCATTGTCATAAGCTTAGGCACCATATTCAGCTATTCTTCTGAACTCTTAATTAAAAAAAAAATGAGGATCGGAACTCGAACCTGATATATTTGCCCATGGCACATCCCCCGCTCCACAGATGATTTGTTCAAAATCATCGCATCTTCCATATCATATCTATGAGACAGATAGGTAGAAAAAGTATAAGAGAAACACTTCTGAAAAAGCTTATCGTTGACAAGCTCTTATACAAAAAAGTAGTTTCTTACCCTGTATGTGCCAGAACAGCAACTATTGCATTAGTTCCTGTAGGATTCTCATCAATACTGTAAGTGCTGTATGTTTTTGTGCGCACCACAGGGGATTGAGGAGTCTGTAGCATACAGAAAGAATTTTACAAGGTATGGAACCAAAAAAAAAAAAGAGGAAATGATTAACTGAAAATTGTACCATGTACTTTCAGCTTTCCAAGAGTAAGATAGGAAATTAGAATTGACCTGCAAGTGGTAAATCTTCTGGTCTGCACGAAATTGGAGTGCTTGAGTAGAGTATGCCATCGTTTGTTTCGCCATCTGTATTACGTAAAATTTTAAACAACTTCCAGTAGCATAACGATATACAATTTGCATTGAATATTCTAGTAATTACCTGACACTGATACATGTTACGCGGACTTTGGTTATGATCTGACCAAGGTGTAAGATTAGCAACCACACTTATGATCCCAGTTGGATGAATTTCCTCGTGAGTTGCTAAGGAAGAGTTATTCCTTCCTCCATTTCCACCATCAGGACAGCTTATTTCCATAAAAACCTGGTTTGGAAGAAAAAGAAAAGATTAATTTGATTGTATAGGGGAAGGTGGGTATGAAGATCATATCCTAGGGATTTGCTACCTGCTCGAATGGTCCAATCAATTCAATATTGTCAGAAGGTATAGATGTATTTTTAACAGGCCTAATGAATCTTGCGGGACATGATGACAAATACAATCCAGGAAAAGATCCACCCATGCTTGTAGGTACATATCCCACTTCAAGGTCTTCAGGAATCTGTAGAGAAGCATTCAGATAAATAGTTATGTTCTAATGAAAAGCTTACAGTCAACACATGTACTGTTAAGAAGTAAAAAGCCTTACCACTGAAGGAGCCTCCACTTTCAATCTCCGCAAATAAGCGACAACCTTCATGACTAGGTTAGAAGGTAGTGAGCCTACAACTTGACCATCTAAAAGAACATGAATGACTTCTGGTGGTGCAGCTCGTATGAGTTTTGGCAATGAAGACACCATCCCAACCCCAAGAAGAACATCAACAACTGACTTTTTTATTTTCAGAAAATCTCTGATGTTTCCGTTGGAATCGAATTGAGAAGTGATTCCTAAAAATACCATGACCAATCAGAATATAATAAGTAAAGTTGGTACTGCAAAGATCTGACATTGTATGATATGATGAGTGTATGTCTTATATTGGTTAAAAAAAGACCAAACCTAGAAAGTAATACTATAACTCTCACTAAACATGATTCCATGTAACCTCTCATTTTAAAAGCTTAACTAAACCATATAAAGTGTAAACTCAAACTTGGTCTAACCGATTTTCAAACATTGAATTGTGTTTCTGTTATCAAGATGTCGTACTGAACTTCATAGGAATACAAAATGATAAGTGAAAAAGCGAGCTAGGGAAACTCACGGCAAGTACGAGTCATATGATTCAGTAATCCACAGGGTTCCCCATCGGGAGTGTGAACAGGGCAAAGAAAACCCCAAGATCTAGAAGATAACAATAAAACAGGAAAAGTGTGAAGAAAACTATATTGGTGACCACATCATCACATCTGGAGTTCGATAGGTACAAAGTGTGAGAACTTACTCAGGAAGCAGCTTCCTCACAGTTGTTGTACGAAGTCCAGCAAAAGAAGCACCTCGATGAACTGCCCGGAAAAATGAAAGGAAACGGAGAAAGTTCAATCTCTCTGCCTGAACAGTGTAACCTGCTCTCTGGTAAAAATTTGAGAAAACAAATATTAGTATTGTTCTATAAAACTACATCATACTTAAGGAGCTTAGCTACATTATAGCTTCCCAAGCAAACAATCAACTCAAGTGCTTACCTGCTGTAAATCCAAACCAGACTGCGTACTCAGCCTTCCTGTTTTGAACAATGTCTCAGCTGACGTACCAATACTCCTGGAAGGATTTTTGTTCATAACTTTCTTGACATCAGAAACTGCATTCAATTAAGGAATCATCACAGAGCACATGAGATTGAGTTAACAAGATATCTTTGGAAAAGGACAAGCAAGCTTTCATGCACAAAATAAATGTGGATGTACCGAAAAAATGAGTTTCATATAGTTTAAAGGAATGCAGAAAATACATTTGAACAGAGAAAACAAATTGAAAGTGTCTTACGGCTTTCAAAGGAAAATTTCTTGCTGTTGCTACCCATCTCATCTTCAAGAAGACTTTTGCACTTCCGCAGCCACTCTTCAAGTTTTTCCTAGATAACCAATGCATGTGACGTCAAATAACTCTTTTTTATGAAGAAAACCTTTCTCTAGAAAACACAACACTTCATTGTTATGCAAAATTGAAACGCACAATGTTCAGAATCATGGACAATGTCGAAATAACATGCTCTTATATTTGTCTCAAGATAGATTTTTCTACCATATGGGAAAATAATTATATACCTTGAGGAGAATTGTTATAAGGTGACCTGGTACTAAAATTTCCTGATTTTGCAAAGAATCCGGATTATCAGGTAAAGAAGTCTGATCCACCAGAGAATAGAGCTTCTGAATTATGAAGCTGCAAAACCCAAAAAGAATATTTGACCACAATAACACTAAAAAGAACTAACGTGAAAGCCGTCATGAGGCAAAAGCTTTGAAATTACATGAGCAAGTTGAACTTGTCGTGATCATTGTCAAGGTGAACAAATATATAATCCCTGAGCACGGCTTCAGCAACCTAGATATTAAAGAATGAAAAGCCAAAAAAAAAGTTTTTATATAGAACTACCGTCACAAGTCATAAAAATAGATTACAGAAATTAGAACCCAATCATAATCTCCAAGAACTTAAAAGCCCAAAGCCAATCTTGAAGAATTTTGTTACTTTTTCTTCAGAAAACAAACTAGTTATGTAAATGACAACAAATGCAAAGAAACTGTTTTGCAAACAGCAACCAATGGGGAATTTAAGAATGATCAAGTAAACTTACAGTAGGATAGCTTTCTTTTTCTATCCCATAAAGAATAGGCTGAAAATGCTCTCCTGTTGGTTTAAAAAGTAAAACATTAGCTTATAAGTTTCGAGATATGCTTCCATAAACACTGAGACAGTAAATCACCTAAGTGCTTCCGGCACTGTTCCCGGGTAAAAAGACCCAAATCTCTCACTTCATCAAGAATAATTTTGGCTCGCTCACGAACGAGTTGGGTTCCAATAGCTCCATCACCTCTTCCATAACGCTCATTGTAGCAACAGGTCAGGATTTCGTGTATTTCCTCATCGTTGGTATTAGTGAGAGCCTACAAACATAACAGGACAGATGTTAAAATAGAGAATTTAAATATAAAAAATTGACTAACAGAAAAAAGAAAAAAAAAACCACAAATCCAGAACCCCCAAAAAGATGTCATTTGTATGCATATGCTAAACACATCGCCTTAAATAAACTTATGTTTTCAGGATATAGAAGAACATATACTGTAGAGTCACTAAGAGCATACCTTGAGAACAATACCAACAGGAAGTAAATATTCCCTTCCCCCTATCCTGTAGCCATTAGAAATAAGTTTAGTGTGTAGCTCAAATTGTAGGTAATGTCTTCCTTATTCCACAAGTTGAGTTAAGACTCACCAAAATCCAACTCTGGCACTTCCATTGCGAAGATAATACAGTTTAACAGTGACAGATGACTGGTCGTCCCTAACACACCTAAGAAAAAAGAACCACATAAATATTAAGATATATTGCTACTTTAGGTGAAGATTGGAATTGTTATATGCACCATCATAGGGAAGAGATAAACTTCACATACCTAATGGCAACTGCCTTATCACTGAATCCTTCTTTACGATCACGGAATGAGCTACGAATCATACTCGTTGGCTAAATAAGACTCTTAGTCAGTTAATTATGATAGAAATATATGATGCTAGGAACTTCATGGGAATACATTTTACCCATAAACTTTATAAGCGGCGATTGAAAGTTAATAAAACAAATGTTGGAAGCAGAGGTAACTTACATGGTTCCGCTTTGGTGCAATAACACATCGGAACACTCTCTCAATCCCATTCAAAATAAAGTACCTATTTGAAAGAAAGCTAAAATTATTATCCTGACCAGAGTTATAGAAAGAAAAACATATCAATAGCTAAATGCCATATACACAAAACATTTTTTGCTAATGCAAAGGCAAAAGGAATGTTTCTAATCCCACCACAGTTTCCGGTGCCACAACCATAGCTGTCATGCTTTACAAAAATACACTTTAGAAGTGAAATCCCATAGACATTAAATCACATATTAACCACAAGCCTCACAGTGGCTATGTCATAAGGCATAAGAGGTGGAAAAACATTTACCCTCCCATTTCAGAAGTTGACTCTTTACACTTTAACAGTTTCCGGCAATCAGCACCCCGCAAGCTGCAAAGCTTTGACTGCACAAAAGTAAGGAGATCAATTTCCAATAACCCGTAAATCAAGACTTGTCATCATAAGGAAAATAAAGAAGATAGGAAAATCAAATAAACGGATCACCCACCATCAACATAATAGGAAGTTGCCCAAAATCAAATTTATCTCTCACAATGACTCCATCATTATACTTAAAACAAACATCAGCCATAAACGTTCCTGTGTACGAAATCTTCGCCTGCCTACACTATTATTCAAGAATCCAAAAAACAAACGGTATTACTCCACCAAATCTAACCTTTAATATCTCTGAAACAATTTTAAACAAGCAAAAAAATAATCTTCACCTCAAAGGGAAACAAAGGCTCTTTCCTTGATGTTGAACTAAAGCTCTCCTTCCGAGGAGGGAATACTACAGGATTATCTAACCAAAGTATCATACTTGTCAAGGAATCAGACACAACACATAATTCAAACATTATAAGCACAACAAGACACTAAAACCAAAGTTTACACTAAACGGAATATATAAAAAGGATATTGCTCAATTCGTTCTCAGAGACTGAATCGTAAATCGAAACGGGTTTGATTCGATTGAACATAACATCGAGCCCTTTCTCAGTCATGTAATCCATTGACTCTATATGATGTGTGACGAGATTGTGAAGCTCCTTAAAATCTTCAATCTTTGGAACCGTCGAGTCTTTCGCTGTGACACCCATGACTAGGGTTTTGCTCTCTCAAGCAAGGCTGGTTCTTGGAGGTTGTTGAAACTGTTTGACTGCTCAGAGAAGCTGAAATTAGGGTTTCTACGTTCACAAGGTGATAATCAACACAATAAAACTTTACAATTGAATATCGAAGAAGCTTGCCTTGGCAAATTGATGGAGAGAGTCAGAAGTTTTGAGGAGGAGACAGACGGCGGCGCGAGAAAAGTGGAAGGGTTTAGGAGTTTATTGAGCTGGGTTTAACTGGTCGTGATAACTTTAAAGTTTATTGCAGATAAAACACTCATCTTTAGGAATGTTATATTTTGAACCCTAATGTTTTTTTTAATAATTCGAGCATTTGGGAAGTAACCGAGATTTATTAGAAGATTGCCATTTTTTTTTTTGTTAAAAATATTAACATTTCTTTTTTTATATATATAAAGGTATTCTATTGAAATTGCATGAAAGATACAAAGCTATAACAATTAGTTAATTGAGTTGAATTAAGAGATTACAACAAAGTTGAAAAGATAATAGAGAAGAAGTAGTTGTAGAAAAAAATATTTTAAACCTCATTAGATGATGAGTCGTGGCTGCCTCGATCACCATGTTTTCTTGTTTTTAGTTTGGGTGAATTTGAATTGAAACCTAACTTTTTGACGAATTTAGAAACAAATATATCGATGTCATTGTTTGGTTTGTAAAACAACGTCAATCAAATTTCGAAGCAATTAACATTATCGAAGAAAACAAAAACAAAAAAATTGTAAAACAAATATATTATATGTTTGTTTTCTATAGTACGCATAACTTGTTGGAGATATATGATGCCATTGTTTGGTTTGTAAAATATAAGTTTAAAAGTGCATATATAGTTATATATACTGCTCAAAATTGATTTTTGAAAATAACTGGGGTTAAATTTTGCGGAAATATCATTTTCTTCATCTTTAGGTTTGGAGTCTAAGTTTATGAGGCAATAATATAGTTAAAATGATATCTGGGAGAATAATAGTAATACATTTGTCTTCTAAAAAGTTTTTCAAAACTCAAGTTTTAAAAGAGACAACTAATCAGAATGCCAAATTTACAAGAGGATATAGGAGATAGGTGATATGAGATTTAATCTATTATTTAGTGAAGTTATAAGGAATTGAAAAAAAAAACAAGAAAAAGATAAAGGTTATCGTAGGGGGGTCGGCGCACTAATGAGAGGCAAGTGCAATTGTGAGGATTGTTCCCAACCAAAGGATTGGTAAGAGATGAACAAAGAGAGGCACCTCCGACACTAAGTCAAAATGTTTGTTTCGCGTGAAGCATGTGGTGCATAGGTGTTAACTTTATGGTTTCTTGATGTTCGTTCTTATTTAATACATAACTTACTTAGATTCAACGCTCCATTCCCCTTGCATTAGAAACAATGAGAAGATAATATATACATGATCTATGTCTTAGGACTAGGTTTTGTGTAGTGTGATGGGGTTGTCCTAGTTGTAAACATTAAGATACCGAGCGTAGCGTGCGTTAAAGCAGTTACAATGTGACAAAATCGTTCTGGTGCAGTCATCAGCTAACTTGCAATCGATGTCGCTTGGTCAAAAAAATGCTCCGAGAGTGTTGTATTTGATGCCCGGAGCCACAAGGGAGTTCCACGAGCCAAATCTATTACATAATGGAATGGTAAATGGACAACTGTACAAGTAATTATTGACAAGCATTTAATAAAGATCTCATATTCTCTACAATAATATATTGTACCTTATGTTATGTATATATTATCCAAATTAGTTGAAATATTACAATTCCAAATTATGTTGTAAACCAAATGCTAACATGATGCAGATTCATAGCTAGTCAATTTGATCAAAGCAATAAACATAATGATGATATACATATCCAAGTCATTTATATGCAATAAGTAAGACTAGTGCGTTGTACTTTAACAATGGCTCACATTATATGCGCGTTGGTCTAAAGATCTACAACTTAGAAATATAGTTTAGATAAACGCATCATAGTCTCGTGCATCTATTGTTTTTATCACGCATACAGTTATAGTTGGGCATTATAATCATATTTAGTAAAATTGCGAAATCCATTCATGAACAAATATAAAACTTCAATATATTAAATGGCAATTATTAAAACTAACACTATAACCACCCATACATTATAACGCTTATCATATAAGAGTAGAGAAACTTCTCAACCATAGTCATTTTACTATTTTTTTATATGTTAGTTTATTGGAAAAAAATACAAATTCAATGTTGGTATATTTATATACCCTACTTCTTTTTATTGATTCTTTAAGTTAATGTTATATTTTGTTATTTGTTAGTTGGAATTTTTTTATGTTATATGCTTTTATATTAACTCCTAAATTTTATGAGAAATTATTTGTTCAAAAACATTTTTTAACATAGAAGAAACTTTTACATTTATTTGCTAAGAGGATTTTAGTCTTTTGTCTTTGTTTATATTTTGTTTTCCATTCTTTTACTTCTCGCCTAATTTTTCTTTCAATCTTCTCACTTAGCACTTAGATGTTCCTATACAATAGTAAATGTCTTCTGCTTTAGATTTTGTTTCTTTTTCTAAATATGGCCGGAAAATAACAAATTTTGCCTCCTATGTGGGGTTTGAAGAACACTTTTGTTTTTCATAGCAAGACTTGGAAAACAATTTGATGTTTGTGAGCAGTTCACAGTTGCATTAGCTCGATCCTTTTAGCAACACTGAGAGCCATTTTCCAAATTGTTCAAATGTAGCACAATAAAACTTATCTAAATTTCGTAGCCATACTCATAGAAATATCTAACTTATATCACAAAAATACTACTTTAACCTACGAATTTAATACAAACAAAAAAAAGAGAGGAAAAATTGAAACATAGTGATGCTCACAAAAAGAGAAAGAAACATAGTGATGAGATTTAAAAAAAGAACGTGCAAACAGATCAAACATTTAGCGATATAAATTTGCTGCTCAAGTTAAAACAATATGGCATCGTTGCCTTTGAAACTAATACTGTCCAAATCATGATTATAATTAAACCACACGATTCATATGTACACGTTTATTTAATCGTGTGTATTATTACTTAGTGCCAAATGGGAACTTTTTGCAAAATATTCTTACTTATCTTTTGCGTCATTAGTAACAAAACAAAACAACGAATTTTAAACTGTAAAAAGAAGTACAAAATTGTTTGTATTACCCGCATGCCAACATAAATTACAGGTTTCAATTTTTTATTTAATTTTTAAATTACAGATTTACAGCTCAATTGTAAGAGAGAAGAATGATGAGTTTGGAAGTATGGGTTGGGGGAAGAGCCCAAAGAGGAAGGAAAAGGAGTGTCGTCTCGTCTTAATTACACAATTTTAATTAATTGTTTTTTTTAAGAAAAAAAACAATTAATTAAAAAAAAAAGAAATTGTCAAAGAAGAAGAGTGAGTTTTTTTGGGGTGGGGCCTAGAAAGCTTTTCACGCGTGCTCTCGTAATCCAACGGTCACCATCATGCCCGCATTAAACGGAAACCATTCAGATTGTTTCATCCAACGGCTCTCACTCCCCGTGTTTGACTCTCTTCTGTCCATCCCCTCACGCGTGCTCCCTCTCTTTTTTTTTTTGTTCCATTACCACTATTTTATTTAATTGTTTTTTTTTCTTCAAACTTTTACATTTCTATTTTCTCTTACAAATCTATCGACATACATGAATTACACAATTATCATATGATTTTTTATTACAGAATTTTTCACTAGAGATAATTATTCTTATTTTTAATTGTAAAAAACTAAAGAAACAACATGGCTTTTTCTTATTTAAGAGTTCAGAAATAATATATACATAGTGACACTCTGTTACTTTGTTTGGAGGATAAAATGATTAAAGATTATTATAAATACCTATAATGTGTCATCTACTCGTAAAAAGACATATTTTGTCCAAGATTTTTTTTTTTATCTTGGATGAATCAAACTAATAGGAGTGCTAAATTTTTTTTGAAATTTTCCAAAAATCCCACTAAAGTATAATCTCTTTTTGTTCCACATTTAAAACAAAAAAACAAGTATGGTAGATTCACGCACAAAAAGCGTGCTATGGAAAATTAATTTTTAAAAAAAATTTGTAGTGATTAAAAATGAAAATGGAGAAACCAAACAAAAACAAACAAACCGCACCAGAAAAAGAAAGCCACGCTCTCTGTCACTTCCTTCCCTATTTCTCTCCCTTCTCTCTCCATCTCTCATTTTCCATAACTCTCTCCTCTCTTTCTTTAGATCGATCTTCTTCTTCTTCTCCTGCACACAAACAACTAATAAGATTCCGAATTTTATCAGAGAACCAACCACTTAAAGCTCAAGTTTTTACACATCAACGATTTCATTTTATCCTAAAGGTTTTTATTGATTTCTACGGTATGATCTTACTTCTTCTTCACCGCCGCAATTTCTGACTTTTTCCTTCTTCTTTTTTTTTCTCGTATTACTTTGATGGTAACTTTTGTTTATTTGATTACTTTAGTAGCTTATTTAATGGTGTATTATTATTATCTAAGAAGATCGTTGTAATAAATTTGATTTTTCTATTGAATGTTCTGTGTGATTTGATCTTATTATCATTCTGTTTTTTTTTTCTGAGTTAAACTATTTATGATCGCGTAAAGATCCTTTTTTGTCACTAATAATCCAACTCTTTTTTATCGAGGTTTTGTTTCGTCTATGTTAATCGAAAGGTTTAGGCTTTTTAGCTTTCCTGTTCTGTTTTTGAAGCTGTGTTTTTTCATTTGTGATCACTTTTATGGCATTTCGTGCTCTGTTTTTTTTTTCCTTGGCTGAAGCTTTATTGTTTATTGTATGCAGATGCTAAAAGTTGGGCTCTTTTTTTATTTTATTTTTGGATTCTCTCTGTTTTTGTTTTGCCAATAGATAGATATTTTTGGGGATTCCACCTCGATTTCAGTGCCTTTCAACTTCATTATCGTGTTATTTGAATAGCGTTGGTCCTTAATTTTTGTTTGTGCAGTTTGTGAGAAGAGGAACGACATTAAATAAGTGGAAGAACCAAAGATGCCCTGGACATCCTTCTTCATGTTTTTCAACAGGACTTGCACTCGTCTCGTTGTCTTTTTCCTCGTGATTCTGTAAATTTGATACCTTTCAGGTGAGGATCTTGTGTGTTTTCATTTCACAATCTTGTGTTTTTGGTCTGCAATTATTAAGCCACTCATGTCAAGTCTTTTAAGTTCACAGCTTTTGTTCTACCTCTGGATTGAGAACTTAGCCTTCATAAAGTTGGATCTGACATAATATAACATTTTGGTTTCTTCTTGCATTGGTGTCGCCATGTGGAAACAAAAAGTTTCATTGCCACCTTATTTACAGCTTCTTGTGTTAAAAACTATTTCATTTTATTTTTGCAGGTGTTGTTTCCGGTATTCGGAGTAGCTCTTTGTTGTTCTGCTTATTTTACTGGTTAGTGTGAGAATGTGCATTGTTGGAAACAAGAAGGGAAACCGAACATTGAAGGAAATAGGAACTTTTATGATGACTACATGTTTCATTGCTAATTACCAATCCGTTCAAGTTTGCCAGGTACATATACCTCTCCTCGATTTACCGCATTTCCTAACACTTTAAACGCATAGGCAACATTGATTTATGTCACTAAAAGTCTAATAGATGTTTATTTTACATGTTTTGTGTTAATATTTTGGTTGTTAAAGCATAAACTATAGTGTGTTTGATATTCAACCTTTCTTTTGTAATCTTTGCAGGCTGAATATTTCAGACAGTTGCTTAAGCCTGTAACGTAGTCTGGCGTCTGGAGTTTCCGGAAATTGGGGTTTTGGGCGGCTATCTACTTTTGATTTCGAAAGAATTATTGTGCGGTCTGGTGTTCTGAAGAGCTGTGTTAACATCTGAAATCTGTGGGGAGGGGGGAGCTTCTGGTTTGGGGTAAGGGCTCTGGTGGAAAATTCGTGATATCTTGAGTATGATGGCCATAACTTGATATAGCATTTGGTTCCATAGTCAACTTTAGTTTAGTATTAACCGAGCAGCTGGGAAGCTTACAAAGGCAAATCAGTAGTAGACAAAATTAAGCAGCTCGCAGTTTGAGGTTCACAACTTTGTTTTTCCCTTTGTGTTTTACTTTTACCTTTGCACGGGTTTTCTGATGCAGAACGATCAGTTTCCCCACTTCTCAGATGAGGTGGGTGACAGAAATATGCACATCCCGTACGCATCAGCGTCATCCTTTGATGCTATGTTCCCACCATGTGCTAAGTTGCCATACCATGGTGTTGAACTTCAACCTTCTGCGGTCTGTCCAAAGAATTTTGTCATCTTCGATCAAACATATGACCGCAGTCAAGTGATGTACCATCCTGATCTGACTCATAAGCTTGCGAACACACCATCATTGAACGCATTTGCTTCTACATTTCAGAATGAGTATGTTGGGGGAAGTTATGGTAACTATGAGCAAGAAGTGTCCTCTTCTTATCAAGAAGATCCGAATGAGATAGATGCTCTCTTGAGCACAGATGAAGATTACGAAGATGATGATGATGGTAATGAAGGTAATGAGGATGGTGATTCAGAAGAGATCAGCACAGCTCGTAACTCTTCCAGGGATTATGGAAATACTTCAGCTGAATCTTGTTGCTCCAGCTATGGATATAAAAACAACAACTCAAGGAAGCAGAGTTTATCGGGAAGCGCTAGTTGTAACAATGATGGGAAAGGACGGAAAAAGATGAAGAAAATGATGGGAGTGTTGAGGAGAATTGTTCCCGGAGGAGAACAGATGAATACAGCTTCCGTTCTTGATGAAGCTGTTCAGTATCTCAAGTCACTTAAAATAGAAGCGCAGAAACTTGGCTTCTCAAGCCAATCTTGAATGCTTACCGATATTGGTTCGTCCCACGGGAGATGAATCGGTCCAGCGTGCTATCTATTGTCCTCCCTCCCTCTCCTCTCTTCCTTTTGCAGGATGGGATCTACTTATTAATCTCTCTATATTTTACATTTTGTGTGTTATTATTATTACTTTGGGTTTGCACAAGTATTTTGTGGCTTTGATTTTGTATTGGTTTAACTTTCATTGTAATCATCTATGACTATTTACTCTTATGGTTTGTGATTTGCTTTTTGTTATAAACATTTTGGTCTTCTGATGCCATTGTAAGAAAGAGCCATTCACTTTATTTCTCACGCTATACCATTTAACCGGGTTTTATACGTAATGAAATTACAATTCGTGATAGAATTTAACTCGGTTTTTAGTAAACCGGGTTTGGAAATTGTTATTTTAGCGCACAAATCAGAGAATTGGCTCCACGATTCGTCTCAAGTTTTCGGTCCACGATTTAATTCGACACGAAAACTATCGTATACGATCACATCTCCACAAAATTAATGTTTTTTTCTATATCCACCACCTAAAACAAAAGTTAAATAACCAAAATCCACGTGTTTTATAAGTTCGAAATTTAATTACCTATAATCTGTGGTTATCATTAGTTACCATTAACCAATTAACTTCTACATAAACCGAAATTAACCTGATTTCAACCCTATTTTAATTAAACTAAACCATAAATACCCAAATTATCTGAAATCGGGTTAAGAAATTCACAACTCATAATGATAACCAGAAAACCATTAACCAACTAACTTCTACATAAACCGAAATTAACCTGATTTCAACCTTATTTTAATTAAACTAAACCATAAATACCCAAATTACCTGAAATCAGGTTAAGAAATTCACAACTCATAATCCCTAAATCCAACTCACCCCCAAATTGGGAATAAGAATGCAATTAACAAAGTGAAATCTTCTGCCAAAACAAAATTTATTAGGATTATTAATTTATAAAAGGCTGATGAGTATTGAAGATCTTTCCCCAAGTGTATCAGTTACAGAGTAATTTATAAATAAACAATCTACAGAAGTGGTAAATAAACAAAGCTTAATTCAATGAGCAGCCACAACATCGTTACTCAAAACGTTGCTATTACCATTCGTAGATTCAAGAATGGAGTTTGGAGAAGGGTTTAATTTCATCATCGTCCGCAACACAGATCTAGCAGGACCTAGTTTCTTCCTACCGATGCGATAAGTACCGTAGATCTTGCTCAAGAGATCTGGCATCTGGTCCATAGTCAGTGTCTACGGCGGCGCCTCTGCAACAGAGCTCTCGGAAGAAGGTGAAGGCGGGTCGACTCGGTCTGGGAGAGAACGAGTTAAAGGGGAGTTGGATCTAGCGTTGATTCTAGAGTTACGGATCTGAGCCAGAGCCCCTGGCTTCAAGTAACGGTGGAAGTGGAACCCGTCGTTTCTTCTCACCGGAGATCCAGAGATTCCTTTCATAAAATCAGGTTAATTTCGGTTTACTGTAGAAGTTAGTTGGTTAATGGTTTTCTGGTTATCATTAAACCAATGATAACCATGGATTATGGGTAATTAAGTTTTGAACATATAAAACGCGTGGATTTTAAATTCGAATTTTCAATTAACTTTTGTTCTAGGTGGATATAGAAAGAAGCATTAGATAGTCGACCCCAAGTTTTCAGATTTTCGTGCAATCCTGAAAATAAAGTTGGAGACATTTTGAGAATGGAGTGAGGTTAGGTTAGGTTAAATCGGAAATGGCGTCTCCGTCGTCGTTCTGGAGCAGAGCTTCTCGAGAAGCCATGAAAAGTGGCGTGTTTGTCGCGAAAATCTACTGCTTCCTCCATGTAACCACCAACCATCTCGGATTCATGGCTTATGTGAGTCAATCGAATCTTCTTCTTTTTCGTTATCTCTGTGTTGATTTTTCCATGAAGGGTTTTCTCATTTTTGAGTAGGCTTATGGACCGAGCATGACCCCGACGCTTCATTCGTCGGGTAATGTGTTATTAGCAGAGCGAATCTCTAAGCGGTCTCAGAAACCGAGTCGTGGAGATATAGTTGTGATACGATCTCCAGAAAACCCTAAAAAGACTCCGATTAAGAGAGTGATTGGAATTGAAGGAGATCGTATAAGTTTTGTGATTGATCCAATGAAGAATGATCAATCTGAAACCATCGTGGTACTTCTTCANAAAAACTTATACCCTCCACATGACTCTGCCTTGAATAAGACCGTATGGTATTGGCCCAAAGTTTCTTGAGTCTCTTGAGTTATGAGTGTAGTCACCTTGAACAAAGACATGTCCTTTAGGAACCTAAAACCAAAAAATCAAATTGCCATTAATCCAATAACTTAACACACATCTCTAATTGCCAACAACTAACAATGTCGAATCGAAACAAACAACCTAAGAGAGAAATTTTATATACAAGAACAGCATTAACATAGGCTAAAGATTCAAACTTTTTATGTGAATTGCAACAGCTAAATCGAGCTCAATACTTATCAAACACTAACATTTGTGAAACTGAAAAAAACTCTGATCACTAAATATCCAAAAAATGTAAATCCAATTTATCCAAACTCAATACTCAATATAGAAAATCTGATTCATAAGAAAGAGCAAAGTGAAGAAGTACCACGATGGTTTCAGATTGATCATTCTTCATTGGATCAATCACAAAACTTATACGATCTCCTTCAATTCCAATCACTCTCTTAATCGGAGTCTTTTTAGGGTTTTCTGGAGATCGTATCACAACTATATCTCCACGACTCGGTTTCTGAGACCGCTTAGAGATTCGCTCTGCTAATAACACATTACCCGAAGAATGAAGCGTCGGGGTCATGCTCGGTCCATAAGCCTACTCAAAAATGAGAAACCCCTTCATGGAAAAATCAATACAGA
>VBRH01000463.1:51691-62143 GCA_014578085.1 Cardamine resedifolia | reverse complement strand
ATTTTATTTTCGGTGTTATTTTAGGTTTGATTCGATTTTGTATAAATTGCTTGTTTTATGTTATATATATATATATAATATTGAAATATATTTTAATTGAAATTTTAATTAATGAAGATTTATTTGGTTGGGTTACAAAAATTCATAAATGTAAAACTAAACAAAAAATTTAATAGTACAAACGATATATAATTTATAATTTTTATAGTTAAAAAAACTCAAATTTGGAAAATTTTCAAAAAAAAATAAATAAATCACAAATTAATTTTGTTTCTTTTAATTTTGTATAATACTTTACTTAGTTTTTTTATAATACTTAGGGTTTATTTCACCATTTATTAAAAGGTGAGGATTTAAAAACTCACAAAAAAAATTGAAAGTTTTTTAAATGTTTTTTAAAAGGTAAGGTTTTTTTACCTATTTTTCCTCCAATCGTTGTGGCTTTTAGTTTCAACCGCTTTGATAAAAAGAAGCACATTGGGCCGTTAAAAAGTCCAAGTTAAAATTTCACGGGCTTTGGCCTTTTTGAAACAACTGGGACTTAACGGCGTTAGTGTTTTGTTTTTGGTGGATCTGCTAGTTTTCCAAAAAATCACCGGACGTAAAGAAGAAGAAGAAGAAGAAGAAGAAAAAGACGACGACGAAGATGAGTTCATCGACGGCTCTTCGAGATTTGCAGAGAGACCTAGAGAGCAAGGCCAATGATCTCGGAAAAATTCAGAAAGGTACGTTTACCCTTTATTATTTTCCCCTTTCTCAACGAGTTTTATTCTGGAGGTTGGAAACCCTACTTTACTGTGCTGAACCATTTTTTTTTTCAGATATCGCGAAGAATCACCAGCTGAGAAAGAAGTATACGATCCAACTCGGTGAGAATGAGCTCGTGCTTAAGGTATATCTCTCTCTTTTTTTCTCTGGGTTTTGTGGCCATTTAAATGGTGGGAATTTCTGATTTTGGAATTGAAAGAGGGATTTTTACAATTTACACTGATTGGCTTTTCATTCTTCTCCACCATATGCTTGCAGCTTTAATCTTTTTTGTGTGTCTGCAGGAGTTGGATTTGCTGGAAGAAGATGCAAACGTTTACAAATTGATTGGTCCAGTGCTAGTGAAGCAGGATTTGGCTGAAGCTAATGCTAATGTCCGCAAACGAATTGAGTACATCTCTGCTGAATTGTGAGTTTCTTATTTTTTTACTTGGATTGAAGCAAATGCACTTGATTGAGCAACATGGGTTTAGTAGTTGATAGTAAAAAACCTCACTTTGAAAAACTAAAGAACCTTTCTTTCGAGGCTAATAGTGAATGCTGTTGATTAATTATCTAGTTAGGGTAAAGATGATGGTAGTAGTAGCTAATTATGGGTATTAAAGATCATCCTTTCTCTTTTTAAACGAGTATGTGTTGAATAAAGGATGTTGATCAAGTGTTTGAGCTGTAATGTCATGACCTCAAGAACAATGTTTTATCCTTTGCAGGAAACGGCTTGATGCAATTCTTCAAGATATGGAAGAGAAACAAAACAGCAAGAGAGAAGCGGTAAGACTAAGACATTTCCCTCTCATGCATTATATACTTAGTTGAATGATACTAGCACTGTTACACTAAG
This sequence comes from Cardamine resedifolia, assembly GCA_014578085.1. Classification (NCBI taxonomy): domain Eukaryota; kingdom Viridiplantae; phylum Streptophyta; class Magnoliopsida; order Brassicales; family Brassicaceae; genus Cardamine; species Cardamine resedifolia. The sequence goes on along the minus strand of VBRH01000463.1, from coordinate 60,534 downwards.
AATAGTCAAAACATTGATACTCACTTTACTAAGCTCTGATGAGATACTTTAGTAGACAGGTTTTCGTTGTCAGTTTAAGCCAGCCTTGGAAGAAACTAATTGAACTTTGTTCTCTCCTCTGTTTTGTTGAGTGGCCTTAGCGCCATCTATGAATATGTTGTTTAAGAGAAGAAGGACCTATGGACACAAATGAAATCTGTTTATTGGCTTAAACTGGTGATAATCATCTTATGGTTTCAATTCATTGGAATCCAAACTTTTGCAGATAGTGAAGTTACAACAAAGGCTACAATCTATCCAGGCAGGAAAAGCAAAGGCTTGATTGAGCTAGTCAGTTGCAACCACATTTGTTGAAGCCCTTCACTTGTGCTTGGCCTGGTGTCATATTCAGTAAATTTAGGGTTCTTGTGGTTCCAGTTTTGTGATGATTGTTGTCTCTTTGTGTCTCCGATCTTTTGTGTTTAGATCTACACTCGATTGTGTAACTTATACAGATATTGTCACCCTTTCTCAAGTTATGAATTTGGAGATTTATTACCCAAATATCTTTTTGTGTCAATGATAGAACTCGTTCTATCAAGGTGCCGCTTCTTAGAGAGACCGGCTTATCTCGTAGCTCTGTTCGTTCGAGAGAACATAAATCTCCTCTTTGATTAATAAACTCTCATATGTTATTAAACATTAAAGCTTCCCTATATATAGGGTACAAAACCAAGAAAACCCCTAAAGAGAATTAAGGAAAACATACTATAAAACCATACTAAATAAAGTAGATTCTAATTCTAATTAATCTATGTGTCTATCAGTCGGCTTAATTTGGTGTTTATACATATTTCATATCGATTATGGTTTCTATGCAACATCTTGTAGAGCTAGAAAAAAACAAATTATCTCAAATTTTAAGGTTTACAAGTCAATAAGTGGTGAAACAGCACTCTTTTGCAGTGTAATGTATAAGAAAACTAAAACCATAATTCATCTCCATGGTTTCTGTTTACAATTTGGCAAGAGAGAGCTCAACGAAAAGAGAGAAATATTGTTACCAAGAAACCTACTATTACAAATGAAAACTCCGAGTTAAATTATAATCTGGATGCTGAAACTTATCTTACATTGAAAGTTAGAACTTGTTTTCTTTCTTAACGAAAGAACCTTTCTCCAATTGGCACTGTACTATCTTCAAACCTTCTCTTCAGTGTGTATGTGACTGTGTGTGTTTGTGTGTGTGTATTTTTCTGGAGCAGTCTACAAAAGTAATCCCTTCAGGTTTTTCTTATTGGCAATGGATGAGCTTCAGTGTTGAAAACATACTTATCCAATGGTATCACCGAGTCATCTCCAAAGAGCAAGTATAAGTATTTCAATGTTTCACCAAGGAAAAATGTCTCCATCTTATCTCTTCTATGCGGAGGCACTTCTGTTACATCATCCAATGATGTGTATCCACCTGATTTCACCTTTGTGTACTTTTCAAATGCTTCAAAGATTTGCCAACCTTGGTCTCGGTATCTACAATTTTAGAAATTCGTTATAGGTTTAAGAATAGTGTAATCCCCGAGAACTCAGATAATGAGAGAAAAATCGTATGAATAGCGTTTGTACTTTGGATCTTGTGTGATACGATAGAGGACAAAGAGTGATTCAACAGTTTCAGGGCGCAGTAGATTATGTCGATCAGCAGGCTTTATGATTATGTCTTTTGCATACATTGAACTCTTATTCCCACCTTCAAGACCATCCTCAGAGTATTCCTGCTTTATTAGAATTCAGGATTAAAAAAAAAAAAACAAAATAAACAAGAAGAGCGAGGATGACGCGCAAAAAGCAAGATTATTGTCTTGGAAAAAGGTACATGCAAAACTTACCTCTGTGTGAAAGTAAGCAATTTCTGGAGCAAGGCCAGTTGCAGTTACTTCGTACATCTCAAAACAAGTTTTCGCTAAATCTTCTGCAAGTTTCAAATTTTCTAGGTCCTCAAAGGATAAAAGATTTTCCTTCAGGGCTTTCTCCTTCGTGAGGCCCTTGGTAGCACCAAGAGCAAGAGTACCAGGCAAGAAGCATACCTAGAGGCAAACATAAATCAAAAGTCAGGAACAACAAAAGTCGTGAAATGTCTCAGCAAATGACAATAGCTTAATACTATGAAATGGGGTTGATTAATATTTTCAGTACCAAGTAGCGAGTGAAACTTACCAGATGATCCATTTTTGGACTGAATTCTCCCTTGGAACCGTATGGTAACTCCCCTACAAAGACCAAACCTTTTGGAATTGATTTGCGCACGAGCAAATTCCTGACTCCTTTCATTGCCTCAATGTACATATCATACAAATAAGTGAAATTACTGTTCAACTTGGCTCCTTGCTGAAGCCACACCTTAATTAAATACTCATAGTAGCTATCACCACGAGATCCCAACCTGATATTCTCACCAACAAATTCACCTGTTTGAGGGCTGCACCAGGAAGAAACAAAATCTCAGATCAAATGAGCCCGGGAAAGCAAGGCAAAAGCTATTACCAGTCGTGGTATTTATAGCTGAAAGAGCAAAAACTAATTACCTGATGTAGATTTGAACAAGACCTTCTGTCTTTGGAAGAGTTTTGATATGAGCTAAGACCTTCATGGCCTCTGTACTATACTTTGGATCACCAGAAATAGCACTGAGGTAATTAAATTCAAGCTGAACAGAGGCAACTTCTGCTGTACTGCTCGCTCCTCCTGGAGCTGGATGAGCGGTTGAGTCACGCAATATGACATCACAAAAGGGAACAGAAGTAGGGCTAGAGTTAAAAGCTGAAAGTAGACGGTCACCCAAATCCTTAGCAACATTTAGATAGACAGCTGGTTTGGGTCCATTATGGGTCATGTTCATCGTACCCTGCTCTCCTCCACTCAGATGGTATGCACTTAGAAGCCCACCCAAAACACGTATTGTAGTTTCAAACAAATTAACTTGACCCTTTTGACTAATTCTCTCCAAGAGATGAGTCTCAACCCATGATCCTGCTTCAGAGATGATATTATCAAGACCCATTATCATGGCTGTATCAAGAGCATCCACGACGGTGGCACCCAGTCCTCCTAAGCCATCCACGCCTCTCTGGCTAATAGGCATAAGCTCGTCATAACCCATGGCGTACTTTCTATAGCCAGACCATGCATAGTCAAAAGCCTCCTTCACACTTTGCTGTCTAGCTGCCCATTTTGGGTCAGAATTTGAAATCATAGAGCCATTAGTGGAACTACCTCTTAATTGTCCTTCGTCAGGTGATAATCGAGGTGGAAGCCTAGGCGGCTTTCTCAAAAGTCTCCCTAGCCTAAGTCCCCCCACAAAAGTGACCTTCCCTTTTTCATTAACTACAGAATCATTTGGACTCTTACTCATTAGCATTAGACATACCAGTCCAAAGACCAATATTAATATCAGGAACTTCCCTGTGCTACAGCTTGCGTAGTTGCGTTTTGTGTTAAGAGTAAGCAAGCCTTGAGAAATAACCTAGAACCCAAAACAAAGGAGACATAGCAAAAAATGTCAAAAGAAGAGCAACAGAGAGATAATCTAGAACACATTTCATAAACACATACAACCAGAAGCTTCAAGTCATCCCATTACTAGATTCGTAGCATCTTCTACATGTCCACTTACTGCTACTAAGCATACTTTTTTATTGCTCACACCAAGAAGCCTAACACTTTTATCTAAAGCTAGAAACTGTATACTTAAAATTCAAACGAAACATGAATTAAAAGACTGGATTTCGATCAAAAAGAGAATGGCTTTTGGTCAAACCGTCAAAACGTAAGGGAAAGAAAAAGGAGAAGCCTTTTACCTAAAGCTCTTTGATTCAGAAATAAAGACTTGCCAAGAAAAAATTAAAAGAGAGTAGAAAGATTGATGCTTGGGACATGATATATTCTAAGGAAATTCTTTATCTTAACCTGAAAACATACAACTTATATCCAAAAATTGAAGCTTTCGCGGCACTTCCAAATCTAGCTATGTATAACTCAACATTACACAGAATCCATAGTTTCAAAACCCTATGAAATTTTACCTCACTGAGTTTGCAACTTAACAGCTTTGCTCATTATTTCAATCTTATCACTCCATTGCTTTCACGAAAACGTAATTTCGTATTTCCCACGACAATTTGGACACAAAGCAATTCATGTAAAGCCAACATCAAATCCATATCAATTGAAATAAAGGAGAAAACTTAGACAGAACCCATATCACAGATCAAGATCTAACCTTTAAAGGAGATCGATGTCTGAACTTGGCATTGTCGTAATGAACATCTTTCACTGAGTATGGTAGAGATTTCGACATGCTCAGATCCCCCGTTAAAATTGAAGATCAGCTAAGGGTTTAGGGTTTGTTATGCCGCCGATCTAAAACGGGAGCTCACCACCGGCGAATAAGATGCGATTTCGTCGGGATCAGATGATATTTTTTCAGTGCAGGGAAAAAAAAAAGTGTGTCGCAGCCAACGCAGAAGTCTCCTCTGAAATCTTACGGCAACTTCTTAAGAAGCATTGACCCAACACAAGCTTCCAATTACGGCAACTTTTTTTTTTTCTTCGTCAAATTCGTTTGTAATTAGGAATGACATGATTTTGTTTTCACCCATTTATTAATCATTAAATTTTAAATCTTTTACTCTTTTTTTGTTGATAAAAAAGTATATGAATACTGAATAGCATAAATCTTTTACTTTCAAAAGATTAATTAACAAAAACTTGCAATGCCTCACCTCTTCCTTCTTTATTGCAATGGTAAAAATTACCAATCACAACCGAAAAATTTAGAAAAAGATATCTTATCAAAAACAAAACAAAAATTAGAAAAATATTTTGTAATCGTGTAACTCTTGAAAAATTAGAAAAGTTATTCAAAATCTTTAACGCTAAGTTTTATGTTATAAAACCTATATATAAGGTTTTCATTATGAAACTTTCATAAACAATTATAGGTTTTACATAAATTACATCAGGCTTATGTAGGGTGCATCACTTCATTTTCAAAACCTAAGGGTTAATTCGTAGTAATATATAAATATTGGGGCTGAATTAATAATAACTAACATTTTACAAAACTTTTAATTACTCACGCGTCCGCCTTCTTCTACTCATCCCACTGTAGAGAAATGAGAAGACTGACATATCCTTTGAGTTCGGTGAGGAATATCGTCGAACACTTTCACTGCAACTCCTTCCTCAAGCCAATCTCTTCCCTTTCAATCTCGCCGAATCGCAAATCCGAATCACGAGAACCTTCTTCAACCCAAGACCCGTATTCACTACTCAAGCAAGATCCCGTCGACATCTGTCTCTCCCTCTGGGTCAAATCATTCTCTTCTCCCCCTTCAGCTACATTTTCGAACCTCACTGGTTTCCTCTCCAAATTCGATCTATGGATCTTAGCTTATCAACGCACTTGTGCTCACGTAACTGGAACTTTCCCACCTCGCAATGCCATTCATTCCAACGCCCTCCGGTCACTTCTCTCCCTCCAAAACGCCGTCACGCGCTCCGGTGGCAAATTCAAGTGGAACGACAAGATGAATCAGTACGTTAGGAGCCCAAAGGATAAAATCTCGGTGAATAGTGGAGAGGGCATGTCGAAAGGGAAGCTAAGAAGGATAATTGAATCGGAAGAACCGATTTTTCAGGATCGAGTGGTTCATGAGGTTCTTTTGATGATTCTAGAACCTTTCTTTGAAGCTAGGTTTTCGAGTAAAAGCCATGGGTTTAGACCTGGTAGAAATCCACATACTGTGATTAGAACTATCAGAAGTAATTTCGCTGGCTACTTGTGGTTTATGAAGGGTGATGTTAGTGAACTGTTGGATCATTTGGATGTTGATGTAGTGATGAATTGTTTTCAGAAAGTTGTCAAAGATAGGAAAGTTCTGGGCTTGATGGAATCTTCTTTGATATTGTCTGATAAGAGAGTGTTAAAGCGTGTTGTTTTTGAGAAAAATGGCAATGGCGATGGATTGGGATCTAAAAGGAGGATCGAACGTGAGAAAAGAAACAAGACGAAGAAGAAGATTTTGAGTGAGGATGAACCAAAGCCGGATCCTTATTGGTTGAGGACTTTTTACAGTTTTGCTCCTAAGGAAGCTGCAAAGGTGCCTTCTTATGGATACTGTGGTATATTGAGTCCTTTGCTTGCTAATGTATGTCTTAATGAGTTGGATCGCTTTATGGAAGGTAAGATAGTTGAGTATTTTAGACCTTGTAAAGACGATTCAATATGGAAGGAGTCTATTGAAGATGGTTGCCATAACCCAGCCTGGCCGGAGTTTGTTCCATCAAGTGGGAAGGAGAAAACTAGGAAAATGGATTACATTAGGTATGGGGGCCATTTTCTGATTGGGATTAGAGGGCCTAGAGAGGATGCAGTAAATATCCGGAAGGAAATTATTGAGTTTTGCGATAGAGTTTTCGGTTTGAGATTGGATAATTCAAAGTTAGAGATTGAACATATAAGTAGGGGTATTCAGTTTCTTGACCACATAATTTGCCGAAGAGTTATTTACCCTACCCTACGTTACACAGGAAGCGGAGGCAGCATTGTGAGCAAAAAGGGCGTGGGAACGTTGCTTTCTGTGTCTGCTAGTTTAGAACAATGTATCCGCCAATTTAGGCGGCTTGCTTTTGTTAAAGGTGACAAAGATCCAGAGCCTTTACCTTGTAACCCAATGCTTTATTCAAGCCAGTCTCATAGTAACTCTCAGATGAATAAGTTTCTTGAAACAATGGCTGATTGGTACAAATATGCAGACAATCGCAAGAAGGCTGTTGGATTCTGTGCTTATGTAATTAGAAGCTCCTTGGCTAAATTATACGCTGCAAGGTATAGACTTAAATCTCGTGCTAAAGTGTACAGTATAGCCTCGCGGGATCTTAGTCATCCATTAAGCGAGAGTAGCAATAACTCTGCACCTGAGTACTCTGATCTTCTGAGAATGGGACTTGTCGATGCTATAGAAGGAGTTCAATTCTCTCGCATGTCTTTGATTCCGTCCTGTGATTATACTCCATTCCCCAGGAATTGGATCCCAAAGCATGAGCATGTTTTGCAGGAGTACATCAAGCTACAAGACCCTAAGTTCTTCTGTGAGTTGCATAGGTCAATAAAACGCGAGGGTCTGACCTTGCCTCAGGACGAGATCTCAGAGGTTGTGTGGGATTTCAAGACTCTTGGTGCTTGGAGATCAAAGGATGGGAGTAAAAGAGAAGCAGATGATGGGTTGGAGAAATTAGACTCACCACCATGATTATTTACCATTTCTTCTTTTAAAGATTTGGTAGTTTTGGTTGAAGGAGCTTGATTACAGCAGAGACAGACTTAGAGCTTTGGCAGGCAGTGTCTTCGCGATTCTATTTTGTTCCTCGTTGCAAGAAACCCTGATTTTGGATTCTGGCTTCCTTACCCAGCAAAACAGTGAACTTGGTAATCTAACTCTGTCTCTCACTTTATAGAAATATTCAGATGTTAGTATGTACTAAATTTGGTAATGTGCAAAAACTTAGGAAAAGGTGCTTATGCATTATTTCTATTTTGGCTAAGTTGATAGATTCCCTTCAGCAAATTTCAAAGATTTTTCTGTAGCTAGAATTCTAGGATGCTGCAAACTGTTTGAAACCTTTTTCCAGATATATCTATACCAATTTTCCATAATTTCCAGATCGGAACCTAAATGTTCTCTCTTTATATGTAAGCTTTGCATCTCAAATAGTTTTTAGCTGTTTGACCAAAAAAAAAAAAGTTTTTAGCTCAGATATATAGTCAATCGTCTCTACTGTTTGTTTGATCCATCTGATAGTTGTTTTTTCTTTCTTTTTGTCATGTATTTCCTCATTTATATGAAATAATGTATTGGCTTATAGATAGGGAACATGACATGTATTTTCCGTCACATTTAGCCAATATTAGATTTTTATATGATCATTGGAAACTCACTGTTGTACTTCAAGGCATGAATTTCGGAACTTGTTTGATTACTGTTATGATCCCATAAACAATTCTCCATAAGAAAGGCTCGCCTCTATGATATTATATAAACGGTTTTATATCGATATGGAACAATCTGTTCTTTATTGGTTTCTTACATCAAGGAAGTTTGGTTTCTCCTCTTTTCTTCTGAGTTATCAATCCTCGCACTGAAATGCTGAAACTTTAAATGTTCGTGACAGGCCTGTGGTATTAGCAAAGGTGATCTTCTCAGGATCTTTCTCTTTGATGAAGATATCATTCACAGGAACCCAAATCATGAGCTCTTTGCTTTTGACTCCTGTAAGTCTCCTCAAACGACGGTCCTCAACAAATGCAGTTATCTCCGTGTCATATACCACTTTGCGACCTATTTCACGGAATGTATGCTCAATCTTGCTTCTCATCCTCATCCACACGAACCCTTTTGTTTTGTTGTATCCAACTTCTGTCATATCCTTCAATGGCAACAATCCTGTGGGTAGATTGATGAGAGCAAGAAGCTCCTTGGCTTTATCTAGACAAAGAGATGGCTCACTATAGCTCTCTATATCATCACTCTCATCTATTATCATCTCCCTTAAAGCCATAATAGATTTATCACTTTGTTTTTTCGTCGTATGCTTCTGTTTTGTTTGCTATATAGTAGTAAGGTTTCTATGGGTCTTATGATGCGTTTGGGTACATAAAATGTAACACATGATATTTGTGTGATGAGCATTTTCAGGCCCCATTTTTGGCTGCATCATTACGCCGTGATTATTAGTTATTTATAGAGGCAGAATCAGCTATTAATCTTATATAGAATGGAGTTTTATGATATGTTTTTTTTTTTTTT